>JAVJIF010027549.1:0-63613 GCA_038442645.1 Agave tequilana
ATTTTGAAGTGGACTCATGGTTCTTAGATAACAACTACCTGTGCCAATTATGTGCTAGGAATGCACTCAGTGACTAAATTTATTCTTAGTTTTTTGGTTCTCGTCTTGACTTCACTTATGTGTCCAGTAGCATGCAAATTTAACAACTTTTAAATATATCTTTTATTTTCATCAGGAAAAATACTCTCAATTTCCGATTAAATGTTTTGAAGATCTTCTTGTCTTTGTTTTGTATTCTGAATCTTCTGCCATTCTGAATGCAAATCCGAACCTTTTGGGTCACAAATTTGCGACTTATCATTTTTCTTTCTTATCAGAGTGGTAGCCTCCTAGAGTGCAATTCGTTGCGCATCACTTGGTATTGTGGAGTTTATTCAGGGTATTGTGTATCACCTGGTATTGTGGAGTTTATTTTACACTGAGTCATTCATCTAAAGGATCATTTCCATACTTTTAAAGTTATCAAAAGATGGTTTATGGCGATATGTGGGGAATGCGACAATGCGTATACTTGGAGTAGACATAGGTGCAGAATGATCTTATTAAATACAAAATTTAGTGAGACTATATTCTAGGAGTTTGGACCCATAGCGAAGTTTTTCACTTGAATAGAAACTTTAGAAGGACAAAGATTTACGTGTATATTATTTGTGTGTTGATATTTGCATTGTTAAACTACTGAAGTGATACCTTTTTATCTTATTCTTCTGAAGTTGTGCTATGAACATGACTTCAAAAATCTATTTTCTACATTCTGCCCATAGCCTTTTCTCGTAGAAGCTGGCGAAAGTTGGCGTGTATATTTGGATTTATATATTAATTTTTTCCTTTTCTAATCATATGTGGTTCTTACATTATGTCTTTTCTTCAACATGCATGCAATATTGTTACTGTCATTATTGTTCCTCTCTGGGGTATCCCTGGATTTTTTTCCTTTTTTCCCGTAATAATTCCTAGACATGCAGATTTTGGTTTCATCAGATTTCACACACTCTCTCTCTCTCTCTCTCTCTCTCTCCTCTCTCTCTCTCTCTCTCTCTCTCTCTCTCACACACACACACGCGCGCGCGCGCGCGCGCCACACACTCTCTCTCTCTCTCTCTCTCTCTTAAATTTCTGACTCTAATCTTGTTGTATTTCAGAGCAAAACTTCAAGTACTGGTGGGTCTTCATCAGCTCAGGTATTCTTGCCCTCACTTGAATTGATGTTTCTGTTTAGAAGAATATTACTCCATTAATTAGTTCTATGTCATCAGCCTTCCACAACTGCTGCGGCTCCTACTCCGGCTCCTACTCCGGCTGCCCCACAAGCTCAGTGAGTTGCAGACTTGCAGTTCATTTCTTTTTTCTTGCTTATTTCCCTGTAAATGTTATTAATTTTATTCATGTTTGCTTATTGTTTTAGGGCTGCACCTGCACCTGCACCTGCACCTGCACCTGCACTTGTATCTGAAAGAACAACAACAGAGTATGTACTCTTTTTGTTTGCAGCACATTTGACCGCCCATGACTGATTTTTGTGCATAATCTTCCGTAAAACTATGAGATCACTCTGTGTACATCTGTATTTCTTTAAAGCATCCAAAGGACAAGTTCTAGGTGCTTGATGCTGTAAGCCTATCTTACGTTGAATTTTGCTAGGTATAACTTAAACTGTTGACTTATTTCCATTGGTTTTTTTTTTTCCTTTTTTGCTTTGATATTTTTAGAGTGGCCATGCTTCAAATCTTTGAATTATATACCTCATCTATGCAGATGCTGTTTCTTGATACATAAATGTTGAGTTATTGGTGGCTCTTTGTGAACTTGTTAGTTACGGAGAATTTAAAGTATTCTACCTGAACTGTAGCAAATTTCACACGCAAGCGAGAGCAACTATAGCTACGAGAAGCTTGTTGACATAAATGCTACTTATGTATTAATTAAACGTTGCTCAGTGCAACCCATCTGCTGACTATTGTACTTACTGGTGTGATTTCTTTATGCATAGCTGTTGATTCGGGGGTCATGCATTTTGGACTAGGTCTACGCTACTTATTCATGAAAATGATGTTGTGGTATATGGTCGTCTTTAACAAATTTGTTAATTTGAAAGTTTTAAGTTTTTAACTCACTGTCTTTTACCTGAATTATTATGCAGCCAGACGCACTTAGACATATAGTTGAATTTTGCTACTTCCAAAAGTATTCGGGATGCAAATACTCTCATCCAAACTACATAATTAGCCTTCCAAACTGAAAATCTTCACTGATGGATGAGATCTACTATTTGTAAATTATGTGGGAAAAAAGGTCATGGTTTTGGCATGTTTTACGCATGCGTCAAGAGGCCTCAAAGTTTTCAACATAATTAATTTGATTGATTTTTGATCACTTGATACATGGGTAAAATATGTCTGAAACATGTGATGTTCTGTTTTTAGTTAGTTTAAGTGTTGTAGATCATCAAGTGGTTTGGATTTCTAATTTGGAAGGCTGATCAATGCATTTTGGGGTGACAGTATCCTCACCCTGAAAGCTTTTGTGAATTGATTAGTCACGTGTGAAACTTATACCCAAATGAAGAAATATAGAGTTTGATTCTGGAACTGTCATAGTGGAATCTATTCAAGAAGGAAATCCAATGAAGTAGGTTCCAAGCAAGATCCTATGGAGAATTGGCCGTAGCCTGGTGCAAGAGGGATCATACAAACTTTAGAGTAGCTTTGTGGTATAGTTTAATCAATAATAGGTTAGTGGAGTCATGCATAATTCTAATGCTCATACAAACACATATATAAGTATACAAAAGAATTTTACATGTTGAAAGTCAGAAACATATAGGTATAAGTATACACAGGACTTTTCTAAGCTGAACTTTGATCTATCAAGGCATCTAAAGTGGGTGTTTTTGTAATCTTTAGAAATAATAAAATTTGAAGTTATTCCATGAGTTCTGAATTTATCTCATTTTTTATTTAGTTTCCCTCCACGCGTGTGGTATGTACATTTATTTGTGCAATTCAAAATGTCAATTTAACTATGCTTTATCACCCTCTTTTTTGTTAAAAATAGAGTATTATATTTAGTTAGGCAAACCTTTTCTCGTTATTTATTGTAACTTGACCACTAGAGGTATGAGTATGAAATTTTTTGTTGACTTGCGATCACTAGAGGCATGAGCATGAAAATATTGTTGACTTGCGATTTTAGTATAGTAGATTGTAATTCAAGTAATCAACACAAAATTTTCAGAATTCATGCACTATATGCATCACCCTTGTTTGTTGCTCAATTCACTTTATTTAGGTTCCATGTATATAAGAATTTCTTATACGAGGACAAGCTATGAATTTTGATAGTTGAAGAAGTGGCGGGAGGAAAGAGGAGATGGGAAGGATTGGTTCATCTTATTGATTTTAAAAATAAAGGGAAAAAAGGAAGGAGACATGAGGAAGAAGATGGTTTAGGATTTTCTAAAAGGAGGGACCTAGAATTTGGGTTTAGGTTTTTGCCATGGCTAACATATGATGTAGAGGATGGCTTTAGGGTTTCTTACAAATGGAAGTTCAAACATGAGGAGCTAGAGGTGATATAGTTGGGAATAATCGTCCAATATAATGAGGAATCAAGGTCAATGGATGTTCTTGGAATAATTGGTTGAAAGTAATTAGACTGAACAAAGAGACCTATTTAGCCTACCTTAAATGATAAGGGACCTGTGAGTATTTTTAAGGGAGCTGTATCATGAAAGTCCTTACAATCAAGAATGCAATCCTGAAAATAGTTTTTTTTATATTTTATTTGGCGGGGGTGTTTGTGGGGTGTTCTTTTTTGTTTGTTTTGTTTTTTGTTTTTTTTTTTTTTTGTTTGGGGGGGGGGGGGTGGTGTCTTTAGAATAACTTAGATGATTTAAGGGCCGATAAGTATTTTTATTTTTTTTGGGGATTACTATCCATCATCAAATTTGGGAAATTTTAAGTGAATAAGACCCTTATTAGAATGAACTCCCAAAAATCTTTAGTCATGAATTTTCTTGCTGTTTGAGTCATTTAAGTTCTAAGAGAGATGCTAGCAAGCTTAGTGTCGATGAATGTAAAGCTAATGTTCTTAACCTTATTTTCAGCTAACAATTTTACGAGGTTGTTCATTAATCAGAGCATCCTTGATTTACTATATTCATACCTGACTTACGTTATGCAACCTATGAAGTCATATGTATCATGGAGTTAATATATTTAGCTGAAGTCGCTTGTTTGCAAATGAATATTGAAGCTTATACCTGTCAATTGCAGAGCACCTGCTGATGCGTATGGTCAAGCTGCATCTAATTTAGTTGCAGGAAGTAATCTTGACCAGATAGTTAACCAATTGATGGACATGGGTGGTGGCAACTGGGACAAGGATACTGTTTTGCGTGCACTCCGTGCTGCTTATAACAATCCAGAGCGTGCTGTAGAATATTTATATTCAGTATGTTATTTTTTCAACTACTAATAGTTGCTAGGTAGCATATGAAAAAATTCAGTATATAATGATGTGAGATATTTCCCCTCCAATACCAGGGTATACCTGCGGCAGCAGAAGTTGCTGTTCCGGTAGCTCCAAACGCAAATGAAGCGGCTACAACAGGGTCATCTCCCCTATCTGGCTTGCCAATTCCTCACCTTTAAATATGTTCCCACAGGTCAAATAGCTGTACTCTTCTGTCCATTTGTTTTCGGCTGTGTGACATCTAAATTGATGCTATCGAATATTGTTAAAAGGGGGCTCCAAGCGTCGGTGCAGGTGCTGGAGCTGGATCTCTTGAGTTCCTGAGAAACAGCCCACAGGTTTGTCATTTTCCACTGGGCATACTGTTCCTGGTTTGCCTGTACAACTTTTCCTCTACTGGTGCTACTTGTGACTAGAAAAAGCATTTTTAGCATTAGGTATCTCTTCAAAAAGTTAAGACCATTAAGTTCCAGTGCAACTCAATGAATCGATGATATTTTAATTTAGATCACTTGAATCACTAGTTTATGATTTGCAGTTGTAGACTGATACTGATAGTCAATGGTGGTTTGCTTGAGCTCACAAGGAGGAAATAATTCTAAATATCCTCATTTTGTACCCCCCTCATAGCAATCCAGTGCCAGTACTGTTCTGCTGCTGGCCTGTAAAACAATAATGACTTAAACACACGGTTTATCTATTTGTGAAAATATGAAATAATGTCTCAAACTAAATATACTGGCATTTAATTTAGTGATCATCAACTCTTTATTTGCTTGGAAAGTTCATTCCACTCTGTGCATATCTGCCACTACTGTATTGCGCAGGCCAACAAACCGTTTCTTTTGGCAAGGAAAAGAATTAGATTTACCAAAAAAAAAATGATGCCTTTTGTTTATTACAAACACACAGAACTTTTATGTCATTTGGGGATCATCTCGAACTTTGTATTTTTCCAGTAGTTCGTGATATGTTCATCTAGTCTATAAGCATGCAATAGAGATATTTTACTTGGGCACCCAAATTCTTGCCTAACTTAATGGTCAAAATGTGTCATGCATTTGATGGGGAAAAGTCATCAAAGCATCAGGAGTAATGAAAGAAATAAATAAATAAAAAGGGAAATGCGAGTCAACTGCAGGTTTGGTATGTTTTGACTTCTGAGTAATTACCAGGCCATAGGAGAAAATATCTGTTTCAGGGGGAAAAAACAAGTGGGAATTACCTCTCAGTTATTTGATAGCAATTCCAATGACAGATGGGTTACAAATCAACTTGCACCCTGTAAAACTTGCAGCAGGTATAAATGTCCTTGTATCTTGAAGCCTTAAAGAAGGCGCGGAGTCTATATTGATGCGAAACATTCAACTTAAACCATATAGGCTTGAATTATACTGCTAAATCTATTAACTTATTAGTGGTCCAAATGGGGAGAAGCCGTTCTTGGCTTGAAAAAGCAGCTTCTAATGGTAAAAGATGTTTGTTTTACGAGTCTTATCCTTTGAAGAAATGTATGCATCATTATCACCTCTGTTGTTCTTGCTTTCCGTTAGCACCCTGAAACATATAATATTATTCATAATCTGTTGTAGAAAAATCACAGTGTGATTTTTTTTCTCATCAACATGTAGTTTTCTTTTGCAGTATGCTATTTCTTGTGTATCTCACTGGAACATTTAAAATACCCTCAGGTGCAGATGTAGAGTACTCAGCTAACCATTTTAGTCGTGTGGTATGCTATTGCATATCTATATCTTATGAAATGCATTTAAGGTTCACATGCCTCAAATTTGTATATTGACCAACTTTTCCAATAACCCAGAGTTAAGAGAGTTCAAACTCCAAATATAAATAGAAACTTTCAGATAAGTATCATGCCCTTTCCTAAGAAGAAAACATTTATACTGAAATTTTTTCTGCAAGAGGAGTCAAGAACGTCCACTTGTGTATGTTGACAGCCTTTGTAAAGTTGTCAAATTCAGAGTAAATGTTTATTTCACTCCATTCTTAGTTCTTGCTCCCATCTTCCAAACATTTCAGAAGCTTTACACGTTTCTCAAGAATTATGGTACTTATAGTACACAATCATCAAAATTTATATCTGGTAAAATACAGATTACTTAGCTGGTGCAGTGCAATAGACATTATGCTCTTCTTGATGTCTACTTGGATAATGCTATGAAATGATTTTTGAAATCACTTTTTTTTTTGGGGGGGGGGGGGTGAACTAGGTGATATGCTAATCTAATGCGGAATGTAAAAAAACTTAACTAACAACTAACACAAACAACACATATGAACAATAAACTAATGATCAAGAAATAAAGCCGCATACCCGTGAAGGGCTCTGCATTTCTCTTCAAGGTTCCTCTTAGATTAGAGTTGATGTGCTCAATTGCTTTCTTGATTTAAATGAGTACAAATATATAAAACAATATTAAGCATATAATGATGAGCAAACATAACAATGCAAGATATAATTAGAGTGAGTATGAGAGAGGTAAGAACAATCGCAAACTTGGGAGATTCGTTTCGAGGTTCGAGCAATTTGCTCTGTGTCCCTGCCTTCACCGCAATGAAGGATTTTCATTATAATCCGATCCCGCAAGATCACCACAACACCTACAAGTTCCCTTAAGAACTCTCGGACCCGCAAGTCCCCTTGAGAACTCTCGGACCCGCAAGTTCCTCACTCGTTCCCGCAAGAACATAATATACGAACCTGCAAGCTCACTCGAGACGCAACCTTTAGAAACACTCAATACAAAAAAATTGGACTTGTGATCAAGACTCTTAACCACAAACAAAACCTCTCACAAACAAGAATTCTTATAGAATTAGATATATATTTGAATGGCTCAAGCTTGTGTGAGAAAACTAGAGATATGGATTTTGATTGCTTAAGAAAACTCTTAGAAAAGATATGTAAATGAATAACTCTTTAACTTAGATAAAAACTCTCTGATATAACCTCTCTATATAAAGGTATAAAAAACATGTTTTAATCAAAATAATCGTTAGAGAAATCAAATTCAAAAAGTTTTGAAAACCTAGCTGTTAAAACCAAAACAGGCAATTTCTGTTGCCTGTCGGTCGACCGCCAATGGTTAGAAACTAGCCGTTGGGACTGCTTGATCGATCGATGCGAGAACAAATTTTGTTATCACGTCTGTCGGTAAGTCGACCGACCTGAGAGCATTTTTGTTCTCTAGTCGGTCAACCGTGTGCACAAGCCAACTGGCTTGTGACACATCCGATCAAACGTCTGGTCGACCGGCCAAAGGCCAAAAACACTCTGGCCAACGGTCGACCTCGCGATTGACCGTGTGCACAAGCCAACTGGCTTGTGACACATCTGATCAACCGACTTAAGGCCAAAAACAATTTTTTTATTTACTTTTTAAATTCCTTTTAAAAATCAAATAAATTTCTATAAATTTTACAAAATAAGTTCTTACAAATATTATTTAGCACAAATATGTGTGATCAAGAATCATCACATATTACATACATTTGAACTTTTTTGTAATTTCAAAATCATTTTGAAATAATAAAACTTGATTTTATAAAAACTAAACTCTAAACTCAAACAAATTAAGCCAAACTTGTATAAGATATTAAAATAAGTTTCACAAACTTCATTTAAGCTCTAATGTGTATGGACAACACCAATACACATTCTAAACAATAAAACTTGTTTTTAAGAATTTCTTTTCAAAAATCAAACTTTTGACAAAACCAAAATTTAAACCATAAATTCATTTACAATGAAACTCAATAAACCATTGCTTAAAACTCGGTATATGTGAGCTTGAACAATTAATTCTAATTTAAACTTTATAAGAATCTAAACAAACTTACAAACAACTTTAAGCAAGTCTTCTTCTTGATCTTCTTCTTGATCTTGATTTGATCCAAACTTGATTTTTTGGCCTTGATTCCTTTTTGACTACTTGATATAATCTGTGTGTTTGAGCTCTTGAATCAATACTAGTTAGATTTGACTGAGTCTTTTGTTGAAGCTAAACAAATTTACTAAGATCTTGATTAGATCAGTCACTTAAATATCACAAGATCATTAGTACTATAACTACACGAGTTAATCATCATCAAAACTATAGATTGATGGGCCTTTGGGCCAATAATTTTGCTAATAATTTATGTATTATTTATGTCACTACATTGAAGAGTCAGTCAAATTTCATTCATTAAAATGCTATAATATTTGATGCTTATTTGAAAAAAGGATTACTATCAGATTTTTACCTGAAAACTACCATCATTGTACACTGCTTATATGTTCTAATCTGTTATAAATTTCTTACTTCTGCTGAAAACTGATGTCTTCTTGTAAATTTTTTCTAGTTCCAAGCACTGAGAGCAATGGTCCAAGCTAATCCACAAATCCTACAGGTCTGTGCTTTCTTATCGTTTGGACTACTAAATTTTCTCTAGATTCTTGAATTTGATTGTTTTTCTGGCTGCTTTTACTCAGCCCATGCTTCAAGAATTAAGCAAACAGAATCCTCAGCTCCTAAGAATGATTCAGGAGCATCACGCTGAATTTCTTCAGTTGATAAATGAGCCTGTAGAAGGTGTTGAAGGGTGAGTTGTTATCAAGCCTTCCTATTGGCTAATGGGCATTTACTTTGACTAAATAAAATTTTCTGTTTCTACTGATTAATGGATTGGTTATAGATTATTATGTTATTTGACAACATGCAATGTGTTTATTTATCAATCTCAGAATTGAATTAGTTTTCAGGTTCTTATAGATTGAGATGCCAATATATTACTTCTTAGTTATTATTACTCAGGACTTTTGAAATGTTTGAAGGTTAAAATTTGTGGATCTTAATGTTGCTGTATAGAATCAATCTGTGAGTCTTTTGAATTCTGTAGTTTTGTGATGGAGAACTATTATCAATTTAAGCTTGTAGTTTTTGCAAATGACTGGATTATGTTTGATGCTTAGAAAAAACCTAAGCTGGTCCATTTTCAATTGTGTATAGGGGAATTGAGTTTTGGTAAACCCGTAGAAGATTGTCTCTCTCGCAAACATTATCTCTATCCATTAAAAGCAAAGAGACAGTTACATATGGTTTTCAATTATGTGTATATTTAACTGATGTAAAGATATGTAGTGGGTTGTTATTCTCATATGAAACTAGGGAGCATGGCACTTCCTGTTGTACATATTTTGAGGTAAATAAATATTGACACATTTGTCCCTGTCGGACATGGATGGGCCCATCATGTCCAGCCATGTTTGACACATCATTTTTTGGTTTGGGGGAAGTGCCCTACATATTTATCTTTTAATGCTTTATTTTGTGTGTCCTGCAATAACTGCTTAGCATTTCATCAATCATTGTCATGATCATCTAAACCTTTTCTCATAAAAAGGGGTTGTTAGCTATGGAGCAATGGCGCTTCATGAATGATGTGAGAAAATCTTACGAGCATTGTGGTGGAGATTTTTCGCTGCGAATGATTGGACGGTCGATCCTCACCATAAGCAAAAGAGGGGTTTAGAGTGTAGGTGTAAAGTGGTGATCACAACACAGAAAAGAGAAAGAGACATGATTTTTACGTGGAAATCCTAATCGGGAAAAACCACGGGAGAATTCCTACATCAGAGTTGGGCTTCCTAGTGGGAAATATCCCAGCAGCAGAGGGATGATGCGCTTACAAGCATGCAATGTAACAACTTAAATTAAATGTTAGATGCAATATTATAAGAAATGTAAGGCGTAAATTAAATGGGTTGGGCTGATAAAACTAAGGGCCTGGTTGTCATAAGTGGTCGTAGGTCATAAGTTATAAGCGGTAAACTCTTTTACAGTTGTAAGTGAGTTACATGCAATTAAGTTTTACGGTATTTGATTGGTAATGTGTAATTGTAATTGGGAAAGTGTATTGTGTTTTACAGTGTTTGGTTATCGTAATGTGTAAGTCGGAAGTGGAACAAAATTAACCGTTTGCACTGTTTGTTGATTTAAAAATATTAAAAATAAAAAATAAAAAATAAAAAATATTAAATAATTAAAAATTAAATAAAATATATAATATATTAAATATTTTAAAAAAATTAAAATAATAAATATTAAAAAATAAATATATATTTTAAAAAACTAAAAAATTAATCTAACAATCAAAACTTATTAATTTATATTAAATATTACTAATCTATAAATTAAGTAAGAATTAAAATTAAGTGGAATGCATTATATTAATCTAGTAATACAACAACTAAGCCATTTGTCCTAAGTATTTGGGGTAGGCTACATGAACCAAAAGAGAACTACGCCGGATCGGGCATATGGATCACCTTTCTCCAGTCTCCACTCATTCCTATCGAGTAATATGCCTTCACTAAGACCTTTAGCCTCTATATCTTGTCGTATTACCTCCATCCATATTTTCTTCGGTCTCCCCTGCGCTCTTTTAACTTGCCCTAAATTGATACGCTTTACTCGTCAGACTGGCGCATCTGTAGGTTTACGTCGCATATGACCAAACCATTGTAGGCGGTTCTCTCATTTTCTCTTCTATAGAGACCATCTATCTTTGTACGAATATCCTCATTTCTCACCTTATCTCTCCGCGTGTTACCACACATCTAACGAAGCATGTGCATCTCTGCTACACTCATCTTCTGGGCATGATGTCTCTTTATAGCCCAACATTCTGTGCCATATAACAAAGCTGGCCTAATAGCAGTCCGATAAAACTTTCTCTTCAGCCATAACAGAATGTTACGATCACATAAAACTATTGTTGCGCTCCTCCATTTCAACCAGCCGGCTTGGATCCTATGGTTGACATTATTATCGATCTCCCCATCTTTTTGGATAATAGAATCTAAGTACTTAAAGTGACTGCTCATCGGTATTTCTTGTCCATCTAGTCTCACAATACTATAATCTCAGATTCCCTGTTTACTGAATTTACACTCCATATACTCTGTTTTGGCCCTACTTAATCTAAAACCTTGAGATTCTAGAGTTTGCCTCCGTAACTCCAATTTGACATTTATCCCAGCTCTCGTCTCATCGACTAGGACAATATCATCAGCAAATAGCATACACCACGGTAGCTCATCCTGAATAGCTCTAGTAAGCTCATCCATCACTATGGCAAATAAGAATGGACTCAATGCATATCCTTGATGCAATCCAATTGTGATAGAAAAATCACTTGTTATGCCTCCACAAGTTCTGACTTTGCCACTACTCCATCGTACATATACTTGATTATGTCAAGATATTTGATGGGGACTCCCTTTTTCATCAAGGTGCACCATAATACCTCTCTTGGCACTTTATCACATGGTTCATAGTCGCGGTCTCGGCCGCCGACTCGGAGGGCACTGAGACGGATCGGTCTCGGCGACTCGGATCGGTATCGGGCGATACGCGCAAAACGCTACATAGAAAGCTAAAAAAATTGTGAAAAAATCACGACAAATCTTAAAAAAATGTAGACGTCCACATTCATGTATCACATGTTCAAAATATGTCACCTAGCACACTAAACATAAAGCGAAAGTATAAATACACGCGTCGTCGGTAGAAGCATATCAAAATACATGCACAATATAGTAAATTACACAAACTACATTCATAAATACATGATAATGTAGTTATTTCCACATTAAATTGCGATGAGGCACAAAATTATCATCATAATGTCGAGTCGACCGAGTCAACTCCGATTCTCGGCCTAGTCTGTCTCCTCTGAGTTGAGTCGACCGACTCGTGACTCGGACTCGTCTCGGAGCGGGCCGAGACGGATACGACTCGGCCGACTCGTCTCCGACTCGGCCGAGTCTTTGAACCATGCTTTATCATAAGCTTTTTCTAAATCAATAAAGACAGCATGCAAATTTCTCCTCTCTCGAAATCGCTCTATAAGTTGGCGAAGCAAATGAATAGCCTCTGTCGTCGATCGCCCCGGCATGAACCCAAACTGATTCTCTGATATTGTAACATTCTGCCTTAACCTGTGTTCAATTACCCTTTCCCAAAGCTTCATGTTGTGACACATGAGTTTTATTCCATGATAGTTTGAACAACTCTAGATATCACCTTTGTTCTTGTAGAGAGGTACTAAGGTACCCTTCCTCCACTCATTGGGCATCTTTTTAGTTAGCCAGATCTTGTTAAAGAGGTTTGTCAGCCATCTCACGCCCACTTCTCCTAAGCATCTTCATACCTCAATAGGAATTCCATCCGGGCCAATCACTTTCCTTGATTTCATCCTCTTCAAGGCCTTTTTAACTTCAGATTCGCTAATTCTGTATGGTTCATATCCTGACACTGAATGGTAAGGTCATTCAAGTCTTGAGTAGAATTACCATTGAACAATTTGTCAAAATACTCTCTCCATCTTTCTTTGATTTCTTCATCTTGAATTAAGACCTTCTGATCCTCATCTTTGACACACCTCACAGTACATAAGTCTCAAGTCTTTCTCCCTTATTCGAGCAATTCTATATATATATATCATTTTCAACCTTTTTGGTGTCCAATTTCTCATACACTTCTTTGTACACTTTAGCTCTTGCATTCTGAACAGCTTTTTTGGCCTCCTTCTTGGCTAGCTTATACCTCTCAAAACTCCATCACAATTTTTCTTCAAATCTCTATAAGAGTCTCGTTTGATCTTAATGGCAGCTTTTACCTCTTCATTCCGCCATGATGTGTCCTTACATGGTGGAGCACCACCCCGTGACTCACCAAGTACATCTTTAGCTACTCTTTTAATGCAGCTAGCAATTTTGTTCCATGTTGTATTGGGATCATGTTGGGCTTTCCAATCTGCTTTATGTACTACTTGATCTACAAAAACTCCTTGATTACCTTCTTTTAGCCGCCACCACTTAATCTTAGGATTGCGTTTAATCTTTCTAAATCTCCTTCGAAGCCGGACATCTAAAACTAAGAGTCTATGTTGGGTTACTACACTCTCACCCCGGTACTACCTTACAATCCATACAACCACCTCTATCTACTTTTCTAATTAAAAAGAAATCTATTTGGCTCGCACTTGATCCACTTCTAAAAGTGATCAAGTGACTCTCTTCCTAAATCAAGTATTCGCTAAATCAAATCATATGACAAAGCAAAATCTTGAATTGAGTTACCTGGTTCATTTCTTTCCCCAAAACCAAATCCTCTATGTACACTATCAAACCCATAATGATTAGTTCCTACATGCTCATTGAGGTCACCGCCTATGAAAAGCTTTTTTCTATGGGTATGCCTTGCATAATCTCATCTAAATCTTCTCAAAATTGACGCTTACTTGACTCATCAAGTCCTACTTGTGCATAGACACTAATCACCTTAAAAATCTTCCTACCTAAAATAAGTTTAACTAGTAAATTCTATCATCCTTTCTCCTAACCTTCACTACATCCTCAAGTAATTGTTTATCTATGATCACACCCCACCCCATTACGATTTTTATCTCTACCAGTATACCAAAGTTTAACCCAAGGCTATATAATTCTAGCTTTTTCACCTACCCACTTAGTTTCCTGCTCACACAGAATACTAACATTCCGTCTAACCATAGCATCAACTAACTCTGCTAATCTATCTGTAAGAGAACCTATGTTCCATGATGCTAACCTAATCCTATATTCATGAGCTACTTTTTTTACCCTCACCCGCTTAAAAAGTGAGGGAACCCTTGTTCATTTGACACCACATCCGGGCGCCGATGTGGCGCGTCGTTTCTGGACGACGACCTAGCAACCCTTGCCTACTTTTCACTACATCCGGGCTCTGATGTAGCGCGTCGCTCAGTAGAGACGCCCCAATGAAATTTAGTTCTTGGCTCATGTTCATAGTATGTGACAATGTTTTACGTTGGCTATCACATGCCTACCACAACCCTCCTCTGTTATCCTGCCTTGGGACAGGCAGTGAACGGTGCACTGGCGGAGTTATATTAATCTAGTAATAAAAAATTAATCTAGTAAAAATTTTTAATATTAGAATCTTTTTTATTACTAGATTAATTTTTTTATTATTAATCTAGTAATAAAAAATTAATCTAGTAATAAAAAATTCTAATATTAAAAATTATTAAATTATTGATAAAAACTTTATTCTAATAATTATATTAATCTAATAATTAAAAAATTTCATAATAAAAATATTAATCTAATTACAATTAACTGTCTGCATGACCATATATTTAACTGTTTGTGCTGCAAGTAGGCTACAAGTGAGATTTGCATGACCACAAAATTAACTGTTTGTGTTGTAAGTGGATCGTAAGTGAGATGCAAGTGCATTTTACGACTGACAGCCCAAATGAGCACTGTAAGTCGTAAGTCATAATTATCACTTGCGACTTACACACTTTTACGGTGAAACAAACATGCGTTGTGGTGGAGATTTTTCGCCGCGAATGATCGGACGATCGATTCACACCACAAGCGAAGGGGGGGTTTAGAGTGTAGGTATAAAGTGATAATCATAACACTGAAAATAGTCAAAGACACAAGATTTTTACATGAAAACCCCAATCGGGAAAAACAATGGGGAGGAGGAAGAGCCACTATAATCTGTCAAATTACAAGAATTATAGGGATTATTTGGAGTGTCCTAGAATCCGGGTTCACTGTGGAAGTATGGGTAAAGTCCTGGTGTTAGGTCCAGAGAGGATTCAAACCCCCTTCTCGTTGGAGACGAGGGTCTATTTATACCACGCTGTTGGTGGTGAATGAGAGCTGACGAGGTTCCTGTAACCGCACGACCTTCATGTGCGGATTTGTTGTAACGACCGGGAGTATAGGCGCTGAGCTATTGGGATTGTATGCATGGAATTTTTTCATTATCATAAATGCTCGTCTTGAATGCAGGGGAGTTACACGTCTTCAACGTGGGAGAGGGGAAGTTGGCGTAATTGCAGGTGGAGATCTCGGTGGTCGCTACTGGGGACTTCTGGGGTGAAGTCGTGAACCTTGGTTTGTGGGTAACTCTAGATGGTGATGTCTTTGGATCGAAAGGTAGCTCCGGGATGGCTCTGGGTGATGGAGCTTGACATTTGACTTAGGTGCAGTCTGAAATGTTTTTGGAAACTGTGGACGTTTTCGGGAGGATCCGATGTGACGGAGGCTGCTGGGTGAATTAAATGACGTGGAAGCCTCGAAAAGGAGGACTTCATTGCTCGGAAACGTGTCAGCATCTTGGTAAGGGTCAATTTTTGACCACTACAAGCGTAAATCAACCTTCTAATTTGGGGGTAAATTCCCGAAGAATGTATGAACAAGAAACTGGTTTTAATAAATCCGAGAAGGCCAAGGTGGTGGGTGGGAAAACATACCTTATTGTTGATGCCATTTAAGCTCATGCAACCAAGGAGCAATCCTTCGAAAATCTCCTAGATTAAGAGCGGGCCCAGACTAAGAGATTTTCTATAGGGAATTACATTCAACTCTAAATCATAGATAAGCCCAAGAGTAAATTATATACAGTGACAAATGGTAGCATCTGCAAATCCATCAGAAATAGATATTCCATCTTCGATTCAGCTGATATTTTCAAGAGCTCAGCTAGTGACTACATAAGCAAGCGTACATGCGTAGTTTTCTATTACACACTATGGTGGGTACTGGACATGACACTACATGACACATGCCCGGACATGGACAAAACACTACCGGCACATACATGGACATGGCAAATATTCCCCTCTTTGTAAGGAGGATGTAGCACGGTCAATTTTATGGGACAATTATGAGTGGGAAAACAAAGCAGCGGTGGGCTATGCGGTGAACGTAGCAACTCCTATGTTTTGGATTAAATGAGAAGTGCGTCTACGCACACACGTTCAGTATCATATTTAGCACACAACTTTTTATAATTATGACAAATATGATGTTCATATATAATAGACATAAACATTGTGTGTTGAAGAATTTAATAGGAATTAGGTGTGGGCTTTAAGTTTTATTTTATCGTGCAATATGGGGTCTTAATAATTAATATTTCTGAGGTCATATTGAAAAGTAGTCAAACGATTATCATAATTTCAAAATTATAATTTAACATGAAAGTTGAAAGGAAAAACATCGATATGTGTATGCATATAAGGAAGTATTTGACTACTGTTGAAGTGCTCCATGCCTCCCTGGTCTCAAAAGAATGTTGAAAATAGAATATTATAAAATTAAGGACGTGTGAGAGAAGTGCCTTACAACCATCCAAAAAGTTTCTTGCCAGATGTGTCAGGGCAGCTGAGACTGCCTTCATGAACAAAGTGTTGCTGCTAATGCTTATGTGAGGGTCAACCAGGATAATTTATTTGATATTTCATATCTTATACACTCTTGCTTGTAGGAGATAGTCGCTTATCTACTGTGTCCTTTTTGTCCTATGGATTTATTTCATATTTTCCAGCAGAAGCAGTGTATTTGCCATTTGTTGACTTTTTAAATTTATAATTATCTATTTATGCTTGATAAAAATCTACCTTCCTTCCATATGAATTTTTCGTTTCTACTTGAACTATTTCCATTATATCTTCGACCACTATCTATTGTCTATTGCTTGTGTCATATACAATATGGAAAATTGGACCATTTCATGTCTTGAATCATCTTCTTTATCGCATTACTCTTTTTTTTTTGCCCCTTCCAAGGTTTAAGAGCTTTAACCAAGAAGTGTTATGCCTTCATGTCTTTTTTCATTTTTATTCTTGTCTTAGGATAGAGGACTATACAATCATAGTTGTGTATCTTGTCCTTGGCACCATATTTTTCATTATTCTAATCAGGTTTATAATTGCTATAATTATTACATTTTTTCTTCTTCCTTTCTCACTTTTCTGATGTTTTTTTCAGTGATCTCTTTGATCAGCCTGAGCAGGAGATGCCTCATGCGATCAGTGTGACACCCGCAGAGCAGGAAGCTATCGCACGAGTGTGTTTGTTTCCTCCCTTGATCTCCTATTTGGCTTGAAGTGCTTTCCTTTATCTTTTACTGATAATCTCAAGATGTTTTTTTTAGCTTGAAGCAATGGGGTTTGATCGAGCACGGGTCATCGAGGCATTCCTAGCATGTGACAGGAATGAAGAGTTGGCAGCAAACTATTTATTGGAACATGCAGGAGATGAAGATTGAATGGTATCTCCTAAATCTTTGTTAATGGATCATTGTGGCTGTAAAGCAGCCTTGAGTCTACTTTGTTCCATTTCCTCCGGCTGTAAAATTTGCTCATGGCCTCTTACCCTTTTGCCTTAGCACATTCCGCCTTACATTTACAGCCATTTAATTGCCAGCTCTTTCCTGTCTATTTTGTTAGGTTTTAGGTATCCATTTTTGGTGATAATTTCTACTTGCAGGTTTAGATATAGTGAAACTTTGCGAGCTCTTCCAAATTCTTTATTACCATCATCTGTGTTCCATTAGGTCTTTCCTTTGATGACCTTTTTCAAAAATATTATCCTCGCTTTTCTTTTTTTAAATTACCTTGTGCTATCAGAATGATTTTTCATATACTTGTTCCTGAGGCAACTCCTACATACATTCCAGGATGTAAGCGTTTCTCGTCATCTTTTTTTCATTTTTTACCATATCTTACCTTTTCTTTTTCCATTCCTTTCCTATTTAAGTAGATCTGAACTTTCATCATTGAGTCTTCATTCGATCATAGGCGAATAGAGACTGCCTGTTTTTGCTAGAAAATATTATTCTTTTCTTCTAACAGCTTGCTTTCAACTTGTAGTGAACTTGGTGGCTTCAGTGGAGCAGATCTGAAGCGAAATTCAGAATGATGACCAGACCTCATAAACGCAGGGTTAAAAGAAAGATAACGGCGTGTGCCTTAGATTGCATTTCCATGATTGATCAGGAGGGATACAAGAAGTTGTTTCAATGCATGTGGAATTCGAAACAGGACAGTTTCCACTTGAGTGCACTTTGATTGATAAAATATGGTTCCTAATTATAACAATTCTTTTGGGATGTTAACTCAAAAAACTTGTGTGATGGTAGATGCTCAGTACTTACAAGATCTGCTGGCTGGTTCCCCTTGTTGCTCTTGTTCATGGTTTAATTCAATAGGTGCTGATGGAATTAATGGAAGCGCTACGAATGTACCGTTGCAATGTCATCTGATAATTATGTAAACCTGGGAACTGCAGTTATCTTTCTTGGAGTTGATTTTTTTTTTTTATAATGGTATTGGTATATCATCACTTACGATTTATATAGTAGTATATATTCTCTTAACATATAATTTCACTGTCTCATCTTTTACTCAAATTTCTTCTTCATGTATCTCAGTTGTTTTTGTGATCCAAGTTTTTTCAAGAGTTGATTACAATTTTGCAGCCAGTTGTCAATTTCACAGCTTTCTTTGAATTTGGTTATGATCTAGCTCACCAAGCACCTCCAACTCCAACAGGAGACAACCTTGAATTACTCTGATAAAGTTAAAAAGAGTCAAATGGAGTTAAACTGCCATATTATCTCTATAAAGCCGTTATCAGCGCAACAAAAATGCTCTTTCTAATATCTAACATTTAAGCTTATAGTGAATTTTTTTTCTCTTTAGTTTCTTTAATTTTCTTTTGAATGCAAAGACCCGAGTCTAGATTGGGATTTAGACTCCTCACAACTCACTCTGAGATTGAGAGAATGCCTAAGATGTTACCCGAAATATTGACCTACACTCCAGTAGTAGCATGGTCTTTTAAGTGAGCTCAGGTTAAGTGATATCTATGAAAATTTTCTGGGTGAGTTAACTTTTAATTAAGGGGATGTTTGTTTGTGAGAAAACGCTCGCGAAAATTTTGATACCTATGGCCAGCTCAGCATTTCCTCACATAGCATTTGGAAGCCAAAGAAAAAAAATAATGATTAAGCGGGTCACAAAAAATTGATATGGCTCCCCCTAAAACCTCTCCCAGCAGTTTCGGAGCTTGAGAGTGAGAAAATACGTGAAAAGTGCCACACATGGGCCCCGCGTGCCTCGCTTCCACGTGAAACGGGGGTGATTTAATGGCGTCACACTTTTTCAGCCTCGTTTCAAGGTTCCAAACAATCCCTAAGGGAAAATTGCAGAAAACCTCTTTATACTATCTCCCGATCTTTAAAAGTCGGTGCGTTACTCCCTTGAGACTAATACCCGTCAATGTTTCTTTTGTTGGGAGAACTTTTTCCCCCATAATGTGAAAGTTTTCTAAATTAAAATTTTCTGTATTTCTCTTTGTAATGATCAATTTCTGACTTGCATAAAGTTCAGGACACGTATCTCTCCTCATCAGAACCTTCAGAGGGAACAACTGCCCTGAGAATGCTCCTCCTCCCGAGAACATCGCCACCTCGAAACCAGTTTTTCTGTCACGAGTAAGGTGACTGCTGCAACCAACTCCATTGATATCCGCCTACATTCATGGAGGCCATTACGCCGCCAGTTCATCCCACGTTTTAACGTTGCAACCATTTTTGTGATCTTGAAATTTTGAAATACAAACATGTGTGACAAAGATTCAACACATATTTCAAACTATTTGAACCATTTTTGTGATCTTGAAATTTTGCTTAAACCAAAATCGTATTTTTCCGAAACTAGGATTTTTGAAATGGAAAATGGTTTTCTCCAAAACACATGTAAATACAAAAACATGATATTGAAACAAGTTTGAAGCATATTGTATAAGGATAGAATCCAATATACATGAAAGATATTATATCTATGTTTTTGACTTGAAAACCAAGATCGGTTAAACTGAAAAACTAAAAACTTAAAACCAATAAACATGAAACTTAAAACTGAAAACATGTGTGTGTATTGTGAACTTGAGCATACACACTATCTAATATTTACAATGAGATCTGAACAATCTTAAACTAAAACAAACCGAGGTCTTCTTGTAGAACGCCGTCTCCAAGTCGACTCGATCCAAACGTGATCCGCCGAGCTTGACTCCAACCGAGTGCTAGATGTGAACTTGACGCTCGAGCTCTTAAATCACCATGTGAAAACTCCAAAACACCTTTGTTGAAGCTAATCACCTACCAATATCTTGGTTAAATATCTGAAACTAAATATCACAAGATTATTAGTAAACTATAACTACATGAGTTAATCATCATCAAAACTAGAATGAAGGGCCTCTGGGCCAACAATCTCCCCCTTTTTGATGATGACAAAACTCATGGAGTTATATATGTATGGATTAAAGTTAAGCTTCAAAGAAGCTCCCCCTTAACTCATGCATAGTAATAAACAATAAAGATATGCAATGATGACTCAATATAAATATGCATAAACATGCATAAACCAAGAAAAGATATCAATTTAAACATAAACATGTTCTTTAAAAAACAATGTTGCTCTTAATATCAAAACACAAAAAAAAAAAATTCTATTTTAAAATAAACATCTTGATACCAATAAAACAATAAAACAATGTTGTTCTTGATACCAACAAAAACTCTTGATACCAATACCAACAAAATACCAACAAAAGATGCTTTTGATACCAATTGAAAGTATATGGTAAATTTTCAAACAAACATGTAACGCCCCGATCCCGTAGGTACGAGGACGTTATGGCGACGTACATACGCGAGGTTAAAACACGCTCGCGCGTACGTTAAGCCTCAGTACAGTACATAACCTCCATATAGACATGGGTCCCAGCATGAAATAAATACAAGAATACCTGCAGAAATAGGTCAGCGATCATAATAGATATGAAAAACAGGGACAAATAAGATAACAGAAATAAATAACTAAGATACCTATGAATCGGCCAGATGAGGGATCTCCTATGTAACTCCAATGCACTCTCTGATACTATGGTACCTCGGATCTCCAATCTGGGCACGCAAACCCAGGGTCGTCAGAAAGCGACCTAGTGAGTGGTAAAATGAAGGAGGCAGTAATAGATACTATAGTAATACAAGCACGATACTAATATATAATACATGATGTAGTACTAGTGATACCATATAAGATGTACGTAGAGAAATATATATACGTGTCCTCTTTTAATATCATCCCTAAGCCGGTTATCATAAAGTCATATCTATAGTCGTGTCCAGTTTATTATATAATAACTAATGTTGTCTAGTGGTGACGTAATAGAGGTGAACATGCAGATGGGCATATGTCTGCAACAATAAATATATGCAATGCAGAGCATGCATAGTATGCCACTACATACAGTGTAACATATACCAGGTAATGTAACAAAGTATACATGTGCATGAGTAGTAGGGCACTACAGAGAGTGTAACAGGAAACAGGAATAGTAGCAATGTATACATGTAACATGATAGCAAATAAATGATCAGGAACAGTAACAAGTACAACTAACATGTAGCAGACAGGTCATATCAAAGTCATGTCATTTATACAATAGTAGCAATCAGTACCACCTGGTATTTTAATCAATCTCTACCAGTGTCCATATACCACTGGCAGTTCATACTGGAGCCCGCACTCCAGTCGAACCCATCCGGACATGGCTACGGGTACCATTATCCAAACGAGAGAGTGATCAAATAACAAGTGTTCCCGATGTCCATTGTGTATACTGTTTTATTATGTTAATTGGAAACCCATGGTCGAGGAGTTCTTATCGGGTGGATGTATCCCGTGCATACCCGGGATCACGGCCTTAAACAAGCCCCTGGCTGCTAAGACCAGGGCCCTCCGCTAAGAGGGGAGCATGAATCAAATAACAAGAGCTCATGGAGCAATTGGTAGGTAGCACTACCGTCCCCTGCAGTGGGAAAACAATATGGATCCAGTACATCACCCGATAAGATCTAATCAACCGTCAAGTCTCCCCCATACCCCAGTTAGCTTTATGATCTGATATGTCATGTATACAATGAAACAAGAATAAATACAGTACATGATACGGGTAACATGATCACTGGACCAGAGTTCTGTTGATAGCATAGAACAATATGACGAGAAACGGGAACAATATAACGGGAACAATATAACGAGAATAATGTAATAAGAACAATAGATGTGGAATTCCACATATCGCATATCAACAGCTTTCATGTCCAGTATCGGGAAATCCATATCAGTAACAGGATACAATCATATAACATGAATACAGTAACACGGAACAGTAATACATGTAGCATGAACGGGTATCCAACAATATCAATAACGGGAATCAATCATATAACATGAATACAGTAACATAGAACAATAATACATATAGCATGAACGGGAATCCATATGACAAGAATAGAGACACCCTACATGCATGTGTAACAGTGATATGCTGAGAATCCATGTAACGATGATAAAACTAATATAACATGCGGTAGTCCGTGCGTTGGTATATCCGTGCATCAGTGGAGCATATACCGTGTAATACGTCTGTGATAGTAAGTGGAAGAATAGTAATCAGTGTATCCTATCATACAATGTCCCATGACCTGACAGTATCCATGAAATGATGATACCAGTGCATGCAATACCGGTGTCTGCAGTCCTGCAGTCATATCTAGTGACAGTGTAGTGTCAGCGAATATCGTGGATCAATATACATGTGACGCTAGTTATCCACCGGTGAGACAATACATGAAATAAGAGTGTCCAAGTCTATGGTCAACTAGTGGCCCGAGTGTCAGTGGCTGTGCAGGTATAATGACTGTGTCCGAGTTATCCATGTCAGTATTTATTGGTATTATAATTACCTTCTTATCTGCATTCTAAATCTGCATTCTAAATTAGGAAAGACCTAACAATATTCTAGGTTATTCATATTACAATGCATGTCCAATCATTACCAGTTAATAATGAATAGTTACCGTCTTTTATTCAGAATCTAGATCTAACAATCAATTGCACGAAACATGATAAAATATAATTTATAAAAGAAAAACACTCACAAACTGTCCATAGGACTGTAGTTCTCTTCTCCACGATCGCAACGGATCCAGAATCGCCCGAATCGGAGTCCGGATGCTCCAGTTATCGCCCGTATACTAATTCATAACAAACAGGGTTAAATATGTAAATAAAAATAATTCAAAATGCAATTAATAATATGTCACAGGGGATTTTCAGCAAATATACCTTTATTGGGTTTCGGATGTGGGTTTGGCTCTAACGGGTCGGATCCAGATCCACAACCCAAACCTATAATTTTAAGTTAAATGGATATTTGGGTTAACGGGTCGGGTTTAATGTTTAATGAGTTTATTGGGTTACAACCCAATAGAGGTAGTGGGTTCGGGTTAGACCCGAACCCACTCAAAGCAACAGGCAGCGGCAGCAGCAGCTTGCTGCTGTCGCGCCTCTAAGTGGCCCGACCGGCCAGCTCCGCTGGCCGGCGGCGCTGGTGATCTGCCGGCGGCGGTCCCGGCCGCCGGCAGCGGCGGCGGCCAGCCGAGAGAGAGAAAGAGGGATGGAGAGAGAGAGAAGTAGGGAGAGAGAGGGAGGGATTTACCGGAGAGAGAGAAGGAGTGGCCATGGCGGCCTCGCCGGAGGGGAGGCGCCGGGCCGGAGACGCGGCGGTGGTGCGCCAGGCTTGGGCACGGCGGCGGTCGGAGATATGAAGACCCGGAGGTGGTGGTGTCCGGTGGTGTTTGAGGGGCTGTGTGGGTTCGCGAGAAAGAGAGAGAGAGATAGAGGGAGAGAGTGTGTTTTAGAGAGAGAATTAGGGGAGAGAGGGGTTGTAGCTGATTCCAGAGAGAGAGAGAGTTTGAGGAGAGAGGAAATTTAAAGGGGAGAAGGCGGTGGAGATGGGGTCGTTGGGTCAAAGGCGGTGGTGAGGAACCGTGTAGAAGAAGGAAGAAGGGGAAAGAAAGAAAAGGAATAAAAAAATAGTTAAAGAATTAAAAAAAATATTATTTAAGTTGGTTCCAAATTTGACTAGTCCCGAATGGTACCCAAAAATTACAGAAAATAGAGAATATTATCCTGAGACGTAATATGAAGACGATTTATCGAAACTCAATCCTGTTTGTAAATTAAAAATCCCGGAGTGTCTCGCCGATACGGGCGACACCGGTTTTGCCCGGATTTCGATAAATTCAGAAAAATTCCCAAAAATACCCAAACGTAGATAACATGATTTTAAGACTTTTGGTGAAAGAGGATTCTCAAATTTTACTCCGTTTGTGAGATAAAAATCGGAAGGCCGGTAATCGGTATTGGTCGACACCGACTACGGAGATTTTCCAAAATAATCCAGAAAAATTCTAGAAAATCCTGAAAAATCTAAAATATTAGAAAATGATTTTTGAAACTGAAATCAGGTCAATCGGAATACTACAGAAGTCAAATCAAATTTGTACTTCGTATCGCGTACAGATACGGTGACACGTACACCGGGGATCAGGGTGTTACATTTCTCCCCACCTTACAAAAAATTGCGTCCTCGCAATTTCAATCAGGTGTGAGAACAAGATTTTCAACCCCAAGGCCGAAAGGTGACGGGTCCACGACACTTCTGCTGCGCACTCTGCTATCTATAAGGCACTCGGGATAGAGAAGTAAACTAACACGAATGGGTTGGATGTAAGAAGATGCAAGGAAAGCGAGGAGAAAATCGGATATTCTGGGGACAACTGGAATGAAAGAAGGAAGACAAACGGGTCAAGAAATGAATTGTCAAGGTCATGGTATTCTTGTACTCATTGCTGGAATCCCCAAATTCAGATACAGATCAGTTAATCTGAACCTGATTGTACTGTTGGTAAGAGCCCGAGGATTGACCTAGGTGGTTACTCACACTAGGTGTGAACCTAGGCTCTGATACCACTCTGTAAACGCCCCGATCCCGTAGGTACGAGGACGTTATGGCGACGTACATACGCGAGGTTAAAACACGCTCGCGCGTACGTTAAGCCTCAGTACAGTACATACCTCCATTTAGACATGGGTCCCAGCATGAAATAAGTACAAGAATACCTGCAGAAATAGGTCAGCGATCATAATAGATATGAAAAACAGGGACAAATAAGATAACAGAAATAAATAACTAAGATACCTATGAATCGGCCAGATGAGGGATCTCTTATGTAACTCCAATGCACTCTCTGATACTATGGTACCTCGGATCTCCAATCTGGGCACGCAAACCAGGGTCGTCAGAAAGCGACCTAGTGAGTGGTAAAATGAAGGAGGCAGTAATAGATACTATAGTAATACAAGCACGATACTAATATATAATACATGATGTAGTACTAGTGATACCATATAAGATGTACGTAGAGAAAATATATATACATGTCCTCTTTAATATCATCCCTAAGCCGGTTATCATAAAGTCATATCTATAGTCGTGTCCAGTTTATTATATAATAACTAATGTTGTCTAGTGGTGACGTAATAGAGGTGAACATGCAGATGGCATATGTCTGCAACAATAAAATATATGCAATGCAGAGCATGCATAGTATGCCACTACATACAGTGTAACATATACCAGGTAATGTAACAAAGTATACATGTGCATGAGTAGTAGGGCACTACAGAGAGTGTAACAGGAAACAGGAATAGTAGCAATGTATACATGTAACATGATAGCAGATAAATGATCAGGAACAGTAACAAGTATAACTAAACATGTAGCAGACAGGTCATGTCAAAGTCATGTCATTTATACAATAGTAGCAATCAGTACCACTGGTATTTTAAATCAATCTCTACCAGTGTCCCATACCACTGGCAGTTCATACTGGAGCCCGCACTCCAGTTGAACCCATCCGGACATGGCCTACGGGTACCATTATCCAAACGAGAGAGATCAAATAACAAGTGTTCCCGATGTCCACTATTGTGTATACTGTTTTATTATGTTAATTGGAAACCCATGGTCGAGGAGTTCTTATCGGGTGGAGTATCCCGTGCATACCCGGGATCACGGCCTTAAACAAGCCCCTGGCTGCTAAGACCAGGCCCTCCGCTAAGAGGGGAGCATGAATCAAGTAACAAGAGCTCATGGAGCAATTGGTAGGTAGCACTACCGTCCCCTGCAGTGGGAAAACAATATGGATCCAGTACATCACCCGATAAGATCTAATCAACCGTCAAGTCTCCCCCATACCCCAGTTAGCTTTATGATCTGATATGTCATGTATACAATGAAACAAGAATAATACAGTACATGATACGGGTAACATGATCACTGGACCAGAGTTCTGTTGATAGCATAGAACAATATGACGAGAAACGGGAACAATATAACGGGAACAATATAACGAGAATAATGTAACAAGAACAATAGATGTGGAATTCCACATATCGCATATCAACAGCTTTCATGTCCAGTATCGGGAAATCCATATCAGTAACAGGATACAATCATATAACATGAATACAGTAACACGGAACAGTAATACATGTAGTATGAACGGGTATCCAACAATATCAATAACGGGAATCAATCATATAACATGAATACAGTAACATAGAACAATAATACATATAGCATGAACGGGAATCCATATGACAAGAATAGAGACCCTACATGCATGTGTAACAGTGATATGCTGAGAATCCATGTAACGATGATAAAACTAATATAACATGCGGTAGTCCGTGCGTTGGTGTATCCGTGCATCAGTGGAGCATATACGTGTAATACGTCTGTGATAGTAAGTGGAAGAACAGTAATCAGTGTATCCTATCATACAATGTCCCATGACCTGACAGTATCCATGAAATGATGATACCAGTGCATGCAATACCGGTGTTCTGCAGTCCTGCAGTCATATCTAGTGACAGTGTAGTGTCAGCGAATATCGTGGATCAATATACATGTGACGCTAGTTATCCACCGGTGAGACAATACATGAAATAAGAGTGTCCAAGTCTATGGTCAACTAGTGGCCCGAGTGTCAGTGGCTGTGCAGGTATAATGACTGTGTCCGAGTTATCCATGTCAGTATTTATTGGTATTATAATTACCTTCTTATCTGCATTCTAAATCTGCATTCTAAATTAGGAAAGACCTAACAATATTCTAGGTTATTCATATTACAATGCATGTCCAATCATTACCAGTTAATAATGAATAGTTACCGTCTTTTATTCAGAATCTAGATCTAACAATCAATTGCACGAAACATGATAAATATAATTTATAAAAGAAAAACACTCACAAACTGTCTATAGGACTGTAGTTCTCTTCTCCACGATCGCAACGGATCCAGAATCGCCCGAATCGGAGTCCGGATGCTCCAGTTATCGCCCGTATACTAATTCATAACAAACAGGGTTAAATATGTAAATAAAAATAATTCAAAATGCAATTAATAATATGTCACAGGGGATTTTCAGCAAATATACCTTTATTGGGTTTCGGATGCGGGTTTGGCTCTAACGGGTCGGATCCAGATCCACAACCCAAACCTATAATTTTAAGTTAAATGGATATTTGGGTTAACGGGTCGGGTTTAATGTTTAATGAGTTATTGGGTTACAACCCAATAGAGGTAGTGGTTCGGGTTAGACCCGAACCCACTCAAAGCAACAGGCAGCGGCAGCAGCAGCTTGCTGCTGCCGCGCCTCTAAGTGGCCCGACCGGCCAGCTCCGCTGGCCGGCGGCGCTGGTGATCTGCCGGCGGCGGCCCCGGCCGCCGGCAGCGGCGGCGGCCAGCCGAGAGAGAGAAAGAGGGATGGAGAGAGAGAGAAGTAGGGAGAGAGAGGGAGGGATTTACCGGAGAGAGAGAGGAGTGGCCATGGCGGCCTCGCCGGAGGGGAGGCGCCGGGCCGGAGACGCGGCAGTGGTGCGCCAGGCTTGGGCACGGCGGCGGTCGGAGATATGAAGACCCGGAGGTGGTGGTGTCCGTGGTGTTTGAGGGGCTGTGTGGTTCGCGAAGAAAGAGAGAGAGAGATAGAGGGAGAGTGTGTTTTAGAGAGAGAATTAGGGGAGAGAGGGGTTGTAGCTGATTCCAGAGAGAGAGAGAGTTTGAGGAGAGAGGAAATTTAAAGGGGAGAAGGCGGTGGAGATGGGGTCGTTGGGTCAAAGGCGGTAGTGAGGAACCGTGTAGAGAAGGAAGAAGGGGAAAGAAAGAAAAGGAATAAAAAAAGTTTAAGAATTAAAAAAAATATTATTTAAGTTGGTTCCAATTTGACTAGTCCCGAATGGTACCCAAAAATTACAGAAAATAGAGAATATTATCCTGAGACGTAATATGAAGACGATTTATCGAAACTCAATCCTGTTTGTAAATTAAAAATCCCGAGTGTCTCGCCGATACGGGCGACACCGTTTTTGCCCGGATTTCGATAAATTCAGAAAAATTTCCAAAATACCCCAAACGTAGATAACACAATTTTAAGACTTTTGGTGAAAGAGGATTCTCAAAATTTTACTCCGTTTGTGAGATAAAAATTGGAAGGCCGGTAATCGGTATTGGTCGACACACGCTACGGAGATTTTCCAAAATAATCCAGAAAAATTCCAGAAAATCCTGAAAAATCTAAAATATTAGAAAATGATTTTTGAAACTGAAATCAGGTCAATCGGAATACTACAGAAGTCAAATCAAATTTGTACTTCATATCGCGTACATATACGGTGATACGTACACCGGGGATCAGGGTGTTACAAAACATGCATATAAACTCCTAAATATTTCTCCCCCCTTTTTGTCAATTCATCAACAAAGGGGTACAAACAATAAAAGGTATAAACAATATTTTCTTCCTTTTTGCATAAATCAAAACAATAAAGATATATATGCTATATACATTCAGAAGAGGAGAGACGTGAAGTTAACTCCCCTACATACATGCATTTATATGAAAGAGATGACTAAACCCTAACCACATAAAGCATAATATGTAATGTATAACAGGAGATGTGAAGCTCCTACTATACACGTGTACTCCATACCAAGAAAGGTCAATGACTTCAATATGACATACACTCAACATGAATCTATATAGAGAGATGTTAAGCTTCCCTTGCATATAAGCATTATAAATCAAAACATAATGATACCAATTGAAAGATATATCAATCAAGTACGGAGGTATACATCAAAACATCATGATACTAATTTATGATATCAATTGAAAATAAACAAAACATTTTGAAGAAACAACAATAATTTTGATATCAATTGAAAGATATACACATATTGGTAATCTTGATACCAATTGAAAAAAATTTGTACCAATTGAAAATATTTTATACTATTGATACCATTGAAAAATATAAACCATCTTTTAGTTAAATACCAAAATCATTTTGCAATAGAGATATCAAATAAAGAATAATATCAATTTAATATTCTTGATACCAATATTGAAGATGAAACATATACCAATTGAAAATAATTTTCATTAGGAGCGTATGATACCAAGTTAAAAAATCAATATCATTTTTCAATCATTTTTTTTAACATAAAGTGGGAGTAAGATACCAAAGGTAAACAAAACGATGAAAGATAAAACATGAATTTTCTCTCCCCCTTTATGAAATACCAATTGAAAGTATGCATAAGCTTGTATAAGATACCAATTTAAAAATAATTGTCATTAAGGATTAAATCAAGCTTAGCATGACCAAATTTGTGCTCAAAGATATAGAAATATAGTAAGCACAATCAAAACACATATATATGTATGGAAATGTAAATGCCAACGAAATTGATATTATTTAAAGTTGAAGCATACATATATAGAAATACATATGAGTATACAAAATAGAAATCAATTTGATACCAATTGAAAACACAATGAGAATCAAGTGTATGGCTCATACTTCCTACCACCCATTTCATGCACAAATTTAAATAGATTTTCAATAATGCATACAAGGCATGGTCGCCCAACCAACCGCCCTTGATGGGTAGGGGTGTTCAAAATAGGTTTGAAAATAGTTTTTTAGCACAATTGAAAACTCCACCAAATGAAGAATACGCAACTAGTTATATGATAAAATTGTAACTAGTACGAAATCCTTCAAGTAAGGAATAAAACAAAAAATATTTTCATGAAACATGAAAACACACGATCATCAAACACTCAAATGTCTATAAGTACATATAGTCTCATGAAAACAAATCATGAGTAAACAGAATGAAAGTGAGTGTATAAGAGTTATGTGAAAACCATAATCACGAAAATAGGCAATAAGCTTAATGTGAAATTCCTTTATAACGAAAACATGAAAATCATTAAAATTTAATTTTCAATAATACAACTTCTAGGCATATTTATGTTTTGTACAAACTATAGTATACATACATATCCAAACATGAACGAGTCCACAAAATTATATGCATGAAGGTAAGTGGCTCAAGGATGTATATGTATAACTATTAGTTTAGATAAAACAGACATATACATGAAGCTAATCATAAACATGAAAACATGCATAAAAATAAGAATACAATTCAAAATGTAAGAGTCATCAAAATTAGGCTATACTAATACATCTAATGAATACAAATGAGCATTTAAGCACAAACATATAATAATCTATTTGTGGCTCACTAGTTGTACAAGAATATACTCAAGTTTTAATGAAAACTAACATCTAAATATGTAATAAAGACATGAAGTGCAAAAATGAAAACAAAACTCATATGATCATTATGTAAATGCACATACTATTAGAGCTATGATATACACAATAGCTAAACACATGCGAGAACACAAAAATAATGGTTCATATAAACATGGGTGTATCTCAAAGTACTAATCATGTATATCACTAATCTAATAAGCATGGCATATGGCATAATGAGCATTAAAACAAGACATGCTATAAATGTATGATTTAAAAGCATGCAAACATATATGGGAGTAAGAGATCGTTACCAAAATCATGAGGGTAACTCTCTATGTCTCCAAACCATGGTGGTCCTTCAACCAAACACCCCTTAAAAGTAATGCATCCAAATAGTCATCTTTTAGCTCGGAACCCATCCACCTCAAGGCACCATTACTCTCACGTCATGTGAGCCCACACCTACATCAAATAAAATAGGAGTGGTCTTTGGTACCCATACTCTTTGGGTCCATGGGGGTTAGCACCTTTCCTAACCCAAATAAACTTATTTGCTAAATTTATATCATGTATTCTATCATAACAAAACTTAGTAAGGTGGCTCTTACGTCCACAATGTGTACATGTGTACACATGAGTATACATAGTGTTGTGTGCATGAACGTGAGGAGCATGTGTATGCCGTGTATGGTGTGCATGCATAGATGGAACTTGTTTCTTTCGAAACATAGATTCCAAACGTGTGTGGTTCATGGCACATTGGCTCAAAGTGGAGCCCAAACAATCCACACTCTTCTTTAACAAACAAATATCATTTTCAATTATGAAAGAAGAAGAGGTGCATACAATAGGTATGCTAGATGAAGAAGCTACACTAGCATGACAAACATGTGTATCAATATCAATTTTCAAACTTTTATTTTCATTTAGGCAAACTTCTAATTCTTTTGAAATCAAATCAATTTTGTTCTTCAAGAATCATTTTCTTTTACAACAAAATCAAGTTCGAAGATATAACTTTATTTTTCTTTAAAACTTCATTACAATCATTTTTATTTTTCAAAATCTTGTTTTCATTAAAACAAGTTCAAATTGGGTTTTCAAAGAGTCACACTCATTTGAAATCTCAACCTTCCCTTATAAAGCCAAATCAAGTTTTGAACACAAATCCTTATTTTCTTATTTTAGTCCAAAACTTTTCTTTTTCAAAAGATTTTATTTTTCTAATAATTTTTCACAAACAATTGATAGTTCTCATTTAAAGCATTGGCGTCAATATACTCATTACTAGAAGAACTAGCATCACATCATCTAATTGAGTTTTCGAGTTTACCTCAAGGGAGTCATTCCCTTGGACCATGTAGCAATGTTGCTCGGATTCTCCACTAGATTCATCCTCCACAATATTCGTCGGTTGAAGCTTGGAGGAGGTCAAAGTGTTCCACACTATAAAAGCGGATCACAATGAGAAACCATAGAAAGATATTCTTTGTTAAGCGTGCTACTAAGTACCTTTAGGGCTTGTGCATTGGCCTCTATATGCTTACTATTATCAAGATAGGATTTCTTGGTAGCGGTAAGGAACACATGCAAACTAGGTTTTGAGGTACATACTCATCCTAAATTTTCACATGTCAATATTGAAAACATCAAACATGGGAGGGGTCAAGCAAGCCATGAGTGTGTGTAAACAATATAAGTGTGCAAATGTAAATCTAGATTAGCAACCAAGATCACACTCCTAGGTGGTTAAACCTAATATCAGGAGCGTAGGCTCTGATACCAATTGTAATCACCTAGAGGGGGGGTGAATATGTGATTTCAATTAATGCGAAATTAAAAAACTAATTGCACACACTTAGTGTAACCAAAGAGTGTAGCCGAATTCCCGGTGAAGGAATCTGGACTAACTCCTCTTGATTCCTCTGAATAAGAGTTGAGGTGCTATATGAAGCTCTCTTGGTTAACACAAGTATGGGCACACAAAAAATACAAGCATGTATATGATATGACAATATGAATCAATGCAAGGCACAATATAAAAGAGAGAGTTAAGAGAAAGTGGATCAAACGCAAACACCGAGATATGTTTCGAGGTTCGAGCACACAACTCTACGTCCCCGCCTTCACACAGAAGGATTTTCACTAACTCGTCCACACAGGACTTCCCACACAGGGAACCTCCACTGAGGATTTGGGTAAATACAAACCGGGAGTACACAACTCCTCTCTCAACCAATATAATCTCTACACTAAGAGGCATGGCACAACAAACTCAATCACCTCTATACTTAGAGGGATAAGTACTTAGCCAAACAAAGATCAACCTCTCACTAGATGGATAGGGCTCAAAGCCACTCAGACACAATCACCTCACACTTGAGGGATTCCAACACAATCTCCACCTTTCACTAGAGGAAGCCAAACACCACTTCCACAATCACTTCACACTTGAGGGATATCAACACAATCACCTCTCACTAGAAGGATATCACAAAGATGGAAGGTTTACAATTTAGTGGTATAAACAACCACAAACTAATTTTCCCACAAAATAGATCCTAATAGATAGGATAGATAGATAAGCTCAAGTGTGAGAAAAAAAGAGTTTGAAAAATCAAAACATAAAGAAAAACTCTTGGGAAAAACTTCTAGAATAGATATAAAATGAAGATAAAAAACAATCCCAAAGACTTCTCTTTTCTTGATTTTTTCAACCCTTTAAAACAAATAAAGATGAATCCTTTTGGCATAAAAACTCTTTTGAAAACTTATGTTAAAGCACTTGTAAAGATGAAAATTTTGCTCTCTAAAAATCTTTTTTAAAACAACCAAGAAATGGGGTATTTATACCCTCATTTCAAATCTGCCCGTTGGTAGCTGAAAAGGGCAAATTTGCCCTTCCGGTCGACCGGCCGGTCGACCGGCCAACGGTTATATTTTGACCGTTGAGCCTACCGGTCGACCGCCCAGTTGACCGGGCCTGGATCCAGAGAGCAACGACTATCTGGCCGGTCGACCGTTCGGTCGACCGGACTGGATACAGAGAGCAGAGCTCTCTATTCGGTCGACCGGTCGGTCGACCGGGGCCATTTCCAGAGAGCAAAGCTCTCTGGATGGTCGACCGCCCGATCGACAGGCCCACCAGCTCTAGCTGGCGTGCACGCTTGTGCACGTCGGTCGACCGGTCTGTCGACCGACTACTGCTACGGTCGACCGGTCCGGTCGACCGGCAGTAAGCCAGTCCAGCTATTTATAGGACTTAAAAACTTAGGTTTTTAACTTTAATTAAATCCCATAAAAACACATAAATTCCACAAAAATCAGTTCTTATTATATCTTTGAAATACAAACATGTGTGACAAAGATTCAACACATATTTCAAACTATTTGAACCATTTTTGTGATCTTGAAATTTTGCCTTAAACCAAAAACCGTATTTTTCGAAACTAGGATTTTGAAATGGAAAATCGTTTTCTCCAAAACACATGTAAATACAAAAACATGATATTGAAACAAGTTTGAAGCATATTGTATAAGGATATAATCCAATATACATGAAAGGTATTATATCTATGTTTTTGACTTGAAAACCAAGATCGGTTAACCGAAAAACTAAAAACTTAAAAACCAATAAACATGAAACTTAAAACTGAAAACATGTGTGTGTATTGTGAACTTGAGCATATCACACTATCTAATATTTACAATGAGATCTAAACAATCTTAAACTAAAACAAACCGAGGTCTTCTTGTAGAACGCCGTCTCCAAGTCGACTCGATCCAAACGTGATCCGCCGAGCTTGACTCCAACCGAGTGCTAGATGTGAACTTGACGCTCGAGCTCTTAAATCACCATGTGAAAGCTCCAAAACATCTTTGTTGAAGCTAATCACTTACTAATATCTTGGTTAAATATCTGAAACTAAATATCACAAGATTATTAGTAAACTATAACTACATGAGTTAATCTTCATCAAAACTAGAGTGAAGGGCCTCTGGGCCAACAATCTCCCCCTTTTTGATGATGACAAAACTCATGGAGTTATATATGCATGGATTAAAGTTAAGCTTCAAGGAAGCTCCTCCTTAACTCATGCATAGCAATAAACAATAAAGATATGTAATGATGGCTCAATATAAATATGCATAAACATGCATAAACCAAGAAAAGATATCAATTTAAACATAAACATGTTCTTTAAAAAACAATGTTGCTCTTGATACCAAAACACAAAAAAAACTCTATTTTAAAATAACATCTTGATACCAATAAAACAATAAAACAATGTTGTTCTTGATACCAACAAAAACTCTTGATACCAATACCAACAAAATACCAACAAAAGATGCTTTTGATACCAATTGAAAGTATATGAAAGTATATGGTAAATTTTCAAACAAACATGCATATAAACTCCTAAATATTTCTCTCCCTTTTTGTCAATTCATCAACAAAGGAATACAAACAATAAGAGGTATATACAATATTTTTCTTCCTTTTGCATAAATCAAAACAATAAAGATATATATGCTATATACATTCATGAAGAGGAGAGACGTGAAGTTAACCCCCCCTACATACATGCATTTATATGAAAAGAGATGACTAAACCCTAACCACATAAAGCATAATATGCAATGTATAACAGGAGATGTGAAGTTCCTACTACACACGTGTACTACATACCAAAGAAAGGTCAATAACTTCAATATGACATACAGTCAAGATTGATTTGTCGTCCTCTTGGACTGTGATTTTAATTTCTTGCTCAAGGTGCGATGTTTGTGCCTTTTTCTTCAGATCATAGTAGTTTTTTAAACATGCACTCCAAAACAATTGATCTGAGACTTAATTTCTTGCAAAAGATTGCTCTCTTTGATTGTGACTTTAATTTCTTGCTTAAGTTGTCATGTTTATGATTTTTCTTTAGATCACATGTAGTAATTTTTTGAATCATGTACTAGAAAACAACTGATATGAGATATGTATCTAAAGACTTTTAGAATAAAGAAAAGAATTAGTAAAGTCTTTTATAAGAAAAATAAATTTAGTTAATTCTTAGAAGAAAGAATACAATTAATAAATCTTGTAATTAGGCTGAAACTTTTCTTTATTTAGAACTAATCTACTGAACCATTTTGCACATTATTCATTAGTTCATGTGTTTATTCTTTTTTTTTGTTTCATAAATTTTGTCCTATCTAATGGTTTGTAAATAATATTATTGCATATTATGTAAATAAATTTATATTATTGATTTTTTGTATGCCCTAGTTTGTTTGTTTCAGCATGTTCGAAAATATTGTTGATGATGGAAAAAATATTAATGAAGAAACAATAAAAAACTATCCAAAATCTACCAAAAAGAAGCTTAGGCCTTTTATATGGAATGATTTTACAAAACAGGAAAGAGATGTCACTTGGGAAGCAATATGCAATTATTATAAAAAGGTTTTTACAAGAAAATCTAAGATGGAACCACATTTAAAGAATCATTTAAATTTTGTTCTCACTACAAGAGAACCATAAAAAGGAGCGGTGGCGTTGGACAAATGCTTTTGAAATCTGGTGAAATAAAACATGATGGAAGTGCTGATATTGAATGTTATAAATTTAGTTAAGAATTTAGCCGTGAAAAACTAGCTCGCATGATTATATTACCTGAGTATCCTTTCTCAATTGTTCATCAACTTGGTTTAAAGCTTTTGTTCGGAGTCTTAATTCAGAATTTAAGTTTGTATGTTGCACTACAACTAAAGAAGATTGCATGAAAATTTTTGAAAAGAAAATGAGTAGGCTGTATCATGTATGATAAATTTTATAAACTTAGATGTCGAGTTAGTCTAACTTCTGATATGTGGAGTTCTAATAGAAATATGAGATATTTATGCATAACATGTCACTATATTAATGATAGTGGGAAGCTTGAGAAAAAAATAATTAGTTTTATGCATGTTGAGGCACCACACACTGGGGATATTATTGCAAAAGCCATCTTAGAAAAATTGTATGATTGGAATCTTGATCGAAAGCTATTTAGTATAGTATTGAATAATTGCAGCACAATGATGTGGTTGTGCGGGAGCTTCAGAAAGTCTTTTCTATTAAGGGTTTTCTTCTTTTGAATGGTGATATTTTCCATGTTAAGTGTTGTACTCATATTCTAAACCTAATTATTCAAGATGGATTAAAAGAATTAATTGCTATAGTATCCAAGGTGCGTGAAACTGTAAAGTATGTGAAAAGTTCTCAGGCGAGACTAGAAACTTTTTAGAAGGATGCAAAACAAGTGCATGCACTAAAAAATCATTAATTGATGATTGTCAAACCAAGTGGAATTCAACTTATCTAATATTTGAAGAGCTTTTGATTTAAAAAGTTGCAATTTCACGCCTTGCAGAATTGGATAAAAACATGCACCATCCATTGAGGAATAGGAAAATGTTGAAGTTATTATGAAATGTTTGGAGGTATTTTATGATATGACTGAAAATTTTTCAGGTAGCAAGTTTCCTACTGCAAATATCAATTTTAATGACATTTGTACCATATATGTTTCTTTAAAGGAGTGGTTGCACAACCCATATCCATTTCTTGTTTCCATGGCTGGAAAATGCTTGAAAATTTGAAAAATATTGGAAAATAACCAACAATGTTTTGACAATTGCATCTATTTTGAATCCTTGCTACAAAATGAAGTCAGTTGATTAATTTTTCAATTTGGTATATGATGCTGAATTAGTATGTGAGCTTGTAGTGGTCGGATTTTGACCCTCATCAAGATCGCGGCACGTGTCCTACTTCTTAGGGGCATCGCTTTTCTGCCAGCAGACTCAGCTCATATACAAGCCTCGGGCACATGGGCCCAAGAGGAAAGCCTCGAGCCTTATCCCGAGCCCACATCTGATTAGATATCACTCACCCGGATTCACTACTCAATGGAGCTGTGCGACTCTCTGAGAAGTCAATAATCGGAAAAAAGATCCTTTCCGGATCCACCCAAGGCTCCGACACGAAGACCCTCCGAAGCCCGCTACTTCTCCACTGCTTATAACTGGACAGCACGATCTCCGTGATTCGCAAATCCAGCTATATCGCCAGATCATCTTCACATTCTAAATGTTATAATGCCCCTATATCAATGCAAGCTGTTATGGATAGTGACAGATATCTCTGCATGACGTTCTCAATAATCAAGTGGCACAATCTGATAGGTTATAAAGAAATTATAACGTGCTAATCATGTAGTTATGTAGATCCAAAATATTCGCACCCACAATGACAGCTCAGGCGTTGTATAAATACATCTCCTCCTCCATCGAGAAGGACGTTGGATTTTGATTACTACATCAAAGCCTAAAGATTGTAATCGCAAGACCATTTTGCATAATTTATTGTAACCCTCTGATATATAGTAAATTTTTTCTCTCTAGTGCTTTTTTCTTTTCTGATTTTCACGTAAAGTGCTTGTTGTTTGCGATTACTTTCACATGTCTATTCATTTACAATTCGTGGTGGAGATTTTTTTTGAGAATTTTCCTCCATATATTGGTGCTTTCATTGAGAGTCTTGAATCCACACTTAAGATCTCCTCACTTTTCCAAGCCCTTCCTCAAAAAGTCTTGCCAAACAAAAATGACCCCACCAAGAAAGAGCGCATCCCAGGCCACCGCCACTGCCACTTCGAAAGACAAGTCGATGGCTGTTGGAGGCGTGGGGCCTACCGACGCTCATTCACCTCATCTCAATGTTCACATCAAAGACGTTAGAGAAGAGCACTCTTCCTCAACTATTGTGCTGGAGGAAGAGAGCAACGAACATGAAACCTTGCTCCCCATCGAAGGCCAGCTCCTCCAAATGCTCGCCAGTCTCCAAAAGCAATTGGAAGAGCAACAGGTGGAGGCGATGCGTGAACGCGAGAAGGCTTCTCTAGAGAGAGACGTGGCGACCCACGTCCAGAATCAACTTGTCACTCATATAGAGATCCTTCAGAAGTCACAATCCACGAGGAATTAAGGGGCATAGGGGTCTTGGGCTCCCCCCCTCACCACCTTTTACCGTAAGAACCACCCACACCCAAAGCAATCAGAGTCGTGCCACATTTGACTTCTCAAGTGATGACGAGCACTTCGAGAATTTTGGCCCCACAAAGTTCAAAGGTCCCTCACATCAAGGATATTGGGAAAATTATTCTGAATCATATCAAGGAAGCAAGTCAACAACTCCGAAAGGAGGTGGAACCTTACTGCTTGAGAACCTCCTACTCACCACTCTCAGAGGAAATCATCTCTCACCGCTTCCCCAAAGTTCATCATGTCGAGTTTCAAGTGCTACTCTGAGGCGACTGATCTCATCCAGCACCTCCGATAATACCAAGACAAGATGGAGGCCCACTCTCATATTGACCTCCTTTTAAATCGCGTGTTTGTAGGCTGTCTAAAAAAGACTAACAGACCAGCCATTAAGGAAGCAGTCTCAAGCTCTAGACGCGAGGAAGCGAGGCCCGCGTCTCAGCATTTAGACGCGTTGGCTCTACACCCGCGTCTCAACGTCCAGACGCGTCGGCCAAAAGCCCGCGTCTCGACATCAAGGCGCGTCGGCCCGACGCCCGCGTCTCAGCGTCCAGACGTGAAGGCCCGAAGCTCGCGTCTCAGCATTAAGGCGCGTTGGCTCGACGCCCGCGTCTCAACTTCAAGGCGCGTTCGGCCCAACGCCCGCGTCTCAGTTGCAACTGCCCTGATTGCGGGGCCAGTCACCGCGCATGTAGCGGGTAGTGGCCCCTCATTCGGGAGCGTTTTTCAGGAGGCACCTTCACCCCCTGAGACCCCTATAAATAGCCTTGTTTGCTATGAGGGGAGAGAGTTTTTGGATAAGATCGAAGCTTTGGAAAAAAGGTCAAGGCATCATCAAGATCGATCGAATCCAGGCAAGAGGATCATCAAGAGGGAAGCACGACTTCAACAACAGACAGAGGGAGGAGACTCTTCAGCGAGCTTACTGAGTACTAGCCGCTCTTCGCCTACCTCCTCTTTGAGAGTTTTGGTAGACGGAGCTGAGTTACTCTTTCTACCGACCGAAGAGAAGACCCCCGACGGTCCAGGACGGTCATCTGGTCAACGGAGAACAAGATTCACTCTCCATCGCCACACGAAGAACCCAGCCTTAAACAAAGGGAAGATTCAGACATCCTCCCTCCCTTGTAACTGGAAAAGAGGGAAGAGTAGTTCTTTTGGTTGTAATCGTTTCGCTTGAATCAAGGAAATCTTTTACAGCTAAAACCACTTTTCTCCGACCACCAAATTTTCCGGCGCGCACAAGAGATGGCGACTCCGCTGGGGACTACCTTCGTTACTGACGAGCGCACCGTGGTGCAAGATGACGTTCTCCGTAAGGGGAAAATGGTCGAATCCCTCGTCGTCGAGTTCGACCAGGCGAAGTATGAAGAGTTCCTCTCTTCTGGCTCCAAGAGCCCAAAGACCCGCGTCTGCCGCAGGGTCTCAAGTGGACAGCCCCCTGAAGCCCAATCTGAGGCTCTGTCGGGTGCTCCTGCTGCCCACTGTGCCAAGTTTAGTTCACGCGCCGACGCCTCCCAGAAGGCCCGCGTAACCTCAGACACCTCTACTGCGATCAACCGCGTCGCGCAGAGCACACGCGCCAACGCCTCTCTGAAGGCTCGCGTGGTCCCCGGCACATCTACTGGTGCGATCGACCGTGTCGCACAGAACGCCCGCGTCAGCGTCTCTCAGGAGACCCGCGTGGCAAACACCCCTGGTTCTACAAACCAGGAAGTTGTTGGCTTCTCTCTTCCTCCACGGCGCAATCGGAATGCCAAGCGTCGACAGAGAAGACGCGCGCGTCAACACTCGGTCGGAACCGTTGGTTTTCTGACTGGGGTTGAACGCAGCGTACGATCCGATGCCTTGCCCGCACCTCGTCCAGTGCGAGAGATCCGCGTTTGGCGACCCAAACGCGAGACTCCCCAAGTTGGGCCTTCTGGAGACCAACTTGCCAAACGCCAAAGCGAAGCTTCTGCGTCTCGTCAAACACAGGAAGCACGCGCCCACAGGCGTGGGGCCCAGCAGCCCACTCTCTCCAAGTCTCTCTGCTCCAACGCAGCAGACAGCAACGCGAAAGTCGCGTCTCATATCAACAGAGACGCCAGACGCGCGTGACGCAGCCGCGACGCGACAGCCGCGTTTCTGAAACCTGTGTCCAGGCTGAACAGCACATGACTGTCTCCCGTCGTCGACGTTGCGAGACCAGTCTCTTTAATCCCCCTCCCACAGATTTGAGGGATTATTTGACAAGGAAAAGGAGTGCCAATCAGACCACTTCTCCATGCTGCTGTCAACAGCTCATCCAGATGCTCTCTGGATGCCATTGCGAGTCAGGCGTGCACCAGCCGTCTTTAATTAGACAGCTGACCCTGATTCCCCGTCAGCCAAGAGAAGACGCTCCCACAGGAGGAGAACCTTCTCAGATGTTGAATACCCGGAGCTTACTGCAAACATGACTAGCAGAAGCAAGGGAAAACAACTAATGGTCAACTCAGAGGAATCTGACTCTGAACCGGAGGGGGTGTATCAACACACTCGCACCCGGACAGGGGCCATTCCCCCAATTGACTATAATGCCTTAGCCCGCGGCATTAGAATGGGTGGTTCTCACTCCGCTATAGTGGAGTCGCAGGCTTCAAACTCTTCCGTCGAGAAGGAGGCTTCCGCCTACATGGCCGACACTCCTGAGGAGACGACCAGGCGTTTAGAACAGACGCAGAAGCACCAGATGGATATAATCGCCTCTCAACAGAGATCCATGACTCCCTTAAGCATATGCTTGAGAAATTGCTTGAAGAAAGAGCGAGATCTCCTCCTAGACGACCGAAGGGAAAGGGAGAAAGGGAGGAAGCCCACCCTCCGAATCTTCTGACGAGACACGACGATCTACCTCGGATGTGTCCAAGCCCTCGTCGCAGGCAAGAAGCGACCAAGACCAGGAGAAGACTCATGCTAAGAGGGTGAGTCAATTGGAACGACGCCTCGAGGCCCTTGCCAATCGCAAGGACCTCCAAGAAGCAGGAGTGGTCCGGCCCTATCCGGCTGAGTGGGACTTAGTTCCATACCCTCCTAAGTTCAAGGCTCCAACCCTCCAAGCATTCGACGGGAAGGGGTCACCCAACCAGCATATCTACTACTTCAAATCCCAGACCGGGAACGTGGTAGATAATGACGCCATCCTGGCGCGACTGTTCATCGGCACCTGAAAGGGTTGGCTTTTGAGTGGTTTATGAAGCTCCCGGAAGGTTCTATCAAGAACTGGGGGGATCTAGAGAAGCTGTTCTTGACACGCTTCTTCGAAGACGACTCCGAAGTCACAATGCCTACCCTTTTAGCTACAAGACAGCGAAAGGGAGAGTCCGTCAAGTCTTTCGTAGAAAGATTTCGGAACATGGCACTCCGATGTCCAAGCGGCATGACCCAGGCCACCCTGGTGGAAACATGTCGCCATAATCTCCAAACCTCACTCCTTGCTCAAATAAGAGTTGCTGAAAGCCGCACCTGGAAACAATTAGTCCAGCAAGGTGAACAGGCTGAGGAGATTGTCGCCCGCGTCAGAGCGGAAGAAGGCAAGCCCAGGCCAGAGAGGTCGACAAGGCGTGCACCAGACACCTCCCTCCAGACGAAGCGGAAGGATAATTTGGCGACGGAGACCAAATCTCCCACCAAACCTCAAACAGGCAGGGCAAGTGGCTCTTCAAGCCAGCCACGCCCCAACAAGCAGTATTCCTTCAAGGAGGAACACGTCGATTCGCTCTTCAAGCTACTCAACAAGAGCAATCGACTGAAGCTCCCTGAAATTAGGCGCCCGGAGGAAGTCGGCAAGACCGACAATCCCACCTACTGCTTATACCACAGGATGCTCGGACATCCCACCAAAAGCTGCTACGTCTTTAAGGACATCCTTCAAGCTCTGATTGACGTGGAGGTATTAAAACTCCGACCGGAGCAGAAGAAGATGACGGCCAACATGACGTCGATTCTCCAGTTTGGGACACGACCCCGACACCCGTGGGGGTGATCTCTGTCCCGAAAGGAGAACTGAGGGTGGTCAACACAGACCCTCATCAGCAGCGGGAGAAAGGCTTGGTACCCATCCCTACACCTCGAGGGGAAATCATGTGGGTCCACCCTGACCTCGTCGACGAGCAACAATGGACGACTGTGACCAACAGGAAGTCCAAAGGCAAAGGGAAGACTTCATTTTGCCATGTGATATGCGCCTCCTCTCGAGAAGCGGACACTGATGTTCCCTCGCTGACTGACTCAGAAGAGGAAACAATAGTCCTGGCCGCAGAGCCCAGCCAACCTACGGCGGGGACCCGTTCAGGACAGGCATACTTGAAGCAGTACGGCGAGACAGCAGCGGCTTCTCCGCAACCAGCCGTAGAACCAGCCAAGCCCTCCACAAAACTACCTGTGGAGAAACAGAAAGAAACCCGGTTTTCTCGGGCTCTTCTAAAAGGTGCAGCAGAAGGATCCTCGACACCTTACCGCTTCGACGTCTTGGCTCAACTAGCCAACATCCCGGCACGCATCACCTTGTATGAACTCCTGAGGCTATCAAAGTCAACCAGAGAGGCTCTACAAGAAGCTTTGGCAAACGCTGAGGTCTTCATGACTCGTGTGCCAAGGGAGGAAGATGTAGAGGATTGCCTCCACGCCTCCCCAATGCTCCCTGCATCACCTTCACAACAGACGACATGCAGGTTAAAGGGAAGCATGACCGACCCCTATACTTCACAGGGTATATTGGGTCATCCGAGGTGAACCGCATCCAGGTAGACCCAGGGTCTGCGCTAAGCATCATACCTCGCCGGGTTATGCAGTTTCTAGGCATTCCTACCCATCGTCTGAGCCCTACCCAGACGACTATTTACGGGTTCAATGCCACAGCTCCCGCCCGATGGGGAAGATCAAGCTCAAATGCCAGATCGGGAGCCTCAAGTCGGAAGTGACGTGTTACGTCATTGACGCGGACACTTCCTACAACCTGTTGCTGGGACGACCATGGATTCACCGCAATTCCATCGTTCCCTCTACTCTCCACCAAGTCATGAAATACATTGACGAGAGTGGACAGGTCCGAACGTTGATTGCCGAAAGGCATCCGTTTAAAGGGGTTGAAAATTATTTCACGGACTCCCTCTTATATCAGGATCCGGAGGAGACTAATGAAACCCCACAACCAGAGGAGCCAGACTCTGGTAATGAAGCTGACATTGAGCCTGAGAAAGAAGAGTGCCTGTGGGAGTTGGAACCACTTGTAAAGAGCACTAATAAGCTCGATGTTGATACCACCGACGATGCGGGTGGTTGGTACATTAATGAAGATTTAGATCTTGCGTATTTTCCTGTGTATGTTTCCGATTCAATACCGTCGGATACCACTACCGACGTGGACGATGACCTCTGGTCGGCAATAGATGCTTTGACATCTTTGCATGTACCGGTGAAATCATCCTTCGGGACATACCAAGATAATGGTGACGCGCAAGAGTCTGTATTCATGGTTCCAGCCAGACGAAAAGGCCAAAGACCAATACTTTTTGGGCGAATCGCATCTGAACTAATGCACCACGAAGAATCGGAAGGTGAGGATGAATCCCCTCAGTTCGATCATTATGAACCGAAAACGCTCAAGATGATGAAGCGCATGGGGTATGATCTAACCAACAGGCCTGGGTTGAACTTCGGAAAAGGAAGAAGAACACTGCTTCGATCCTTTGTACCGAAAGGGAAAACCCCTGATTACTATCATCAGACGCGCCGGGGGTTGGGCTATATATCAACCCAGTGCCATCAGCCTCTGATTCGGAGAGACTGTCAAGTCATGACTGCTCATCAGACACGTCGTCGTGGGAATCAGATGTCAGTGTCGGCAACATCTTCAAAGGGCTTTCAGTAAACATGGTTTCGACAAGCCATATGGAGGATGAAGATGAAGAAATGATCCAATCTGATACAGACCCTTGGATCAGACATTTGAATGCTCTTTGGGACATCCGCTTTGAACAGCGTGAGCCACCCACAGAAGACAAGGTTGTTCAAGTCAACCTAGGAGATGAAGCCAATCCTAAACCCATCTTCATAAGTGACGGCCTGTCACCTTCGGAGAAGAAGGATTTAATATCTCTTGTACAAGAGTATATAGATGTCTTCGCCTGAATTATGAGGACATGCCTGGACTTGATCCTCAAGTGGCTATGCATCGCCTCAACATCAACCCGGACATGAAGCCTGTTAAACAACAGCAGCGACGGTTCCGTCCAGAGATAATGGAGGCAATTCAATCAGAAGTTAGAAAGCTCATCGATTCTGGCTTCATCCGGGAAGAACAACATCCCGACTGGGTAGCCAACATCGTCCCCGTCGCCAAGAAGAACGGGAAGATCCGGATCTGCATCGACTTCCGTGATCTAAACGAGGCCTGCCCCAAAGACGAATTCCCATTGCCAATCACAGATGTCATGATTGACAATACTTGTGGATTCGAGCGAATGTCCTTTATGGACGGGTTCTCAGGATATAATCAAATCAAGATGTATCCCGATGACGAAAAGCACACCTCCTTCAGGACACCTCTAGGGGTATATTGCTACACCGTCATGCCCTTCGGTCTGAAAAATGCGGGGGCAACCTACCAAAGGGCCATGAATGCCATTTTCCATCGGCAGATACGCAAAACGGTGGAATGTTATGTCGACGACATCGCGGTGAAAAGCCGCACTAAAGGTGATCACATAGCAGACCTGAGGGTGGTCTTCGACATCATGCGGGCTCATCAATTGAAGATGAACCCCACCAAGTCCTTCCTGGGGGTAGCCAGTGGCAAATTCCTAGGGTTTGTTGTGACTTCCACAGGAATCCATTTGGATCCGGAGAAAGTCCGTGCTATCCAAGAGATGCAACCCCCAGAAGCCTCAAGGAGCTCAGAGGATTACAAGGACGATTGGCATACATCCGCAGATTCATTTCAAATCTCTCCGGGAGATGCCAACCCTTCGCTAAGCTGATGAAGAAGGGCGTTTCGTTCATTTGGGACGACGCTTGCCAGCAAGCATTTGAGGAGATCAAGCACTACCTCACCCAACCACCAGTCCTGGCGGCTCCGGTATCCGGAAAGCCTTTCCTGGTGTACGTCCGATCAATGGATCATTCTTTGGGAGCTCTACTAGCTCAGAATGATGACCAGGGGCGAGAACAAGCAATCTACTACCTAAGTAGAACGATGATCGGAGCCGAACATCGGTATAACCCGATCGAGAAGGAATGTTTGGCACTGGTGTTCGCCATTCAGAAAATGCGACACTATCTGGTGGGCCAAACCATAAATGTCATATCCAAAGTCAACCCCTGAGGTTACTTATGACAAAGCCTTCTTCACTAATGGCCGGCTGGCAAAATGGGCCATATTGCTATCACAATATGAGATGCATTTTCTGCCACAAAAGGCTATTAAGGGACAAGCGGTGGCGGACTTCTTAGCTGAACACCCAGATCCCAGGGCAGCCAAACTCTACGAGGATCTCCCAGATGAGGTCGCCGAAGTCTGCCTAGCTCAGACACCGTTCGAAAGTCAAGTATGGCAACTTTTCTTCGACGGTGCATCAAGGGCAAGCCCGAAGGGACACACAGTAGCGGGGGTAGGAGTGGTACTCGTCTCCCCACAAAATTACGTGATTCCCCGAGCTATCTCGTTAACCGAGCCCTGTTCCAACAATGTGGCGGAATACAACGCTCTTTTGATTGGGATGCAATTCGCCGATGAGATTGGCGTTAAAAATCTCGAGGCATACGGTGATTCTAAACTCATCGTCAGCCAAGTTCGCGGAGAGTATGAGGTCAGGCATGAAGATCTAGTACCCTACTACAACGCGACAATCCACATGGCCGAGAGGTTTTCAAACTTCTACATCGACCATGTACCGCGCAAGCAAAATGCGCATGCAGATGCACTTGCATCCCTTGCTGCCTCCTTAGCTCTTCCAGCCGGAGCAATGGAGAAGGTATTCGTCTATAGCCACGACCTATACTGCCCAAAAAGTCCCCTCGGAGACTACCAGAGGTCAACGGGAGATCGTCGCGGTAAGGAAACACTTGAAGTGTCAACCGATCCAGAGCTTAAAGACTGGCGATTCCCCTACATTGATTTTGTCTTGTACGGCATCTTGCCCGAAGACACCAGGGAGGCGGCTGCCATCCGAAGGAAAGCCTCCAAATTCTACTACAATGCGATTTCGCGAACATTGTATCGTAGATCGCATGACGGGATCCTGCTCCGGTGCCTCTCATCAAAAGAAGCCCACGAAGTGTGAAAGAAGCCCACGATGGTACGTGTGGAGCTCATCAACCTGGCCCGAAGCTGGCAAACCGACTCCAAAGATTGGGTTACTACTGGCCCAAGATGGTTGCCGATGCTGTTGCCTATGCCAAAAAGATGTCACGCCTGTCAAATACATGGCGATTTCATCCATCAAGCACCAGGATACCTCCACTCTACGACCTCTACCTGGCCGTTCGAAATGTGGGGGATGGACGTGGTTGGTCCTATCAGCCCCATCATCAAAGGGACATCGGTTCATCCTAGCGATAACCGATTACTTCTCAAAGTGGGCCGAAGCTATCCCTTTGAAAGAGGTGAAATCTTCTAACGTGATCAAGTTCGTGAAACATCACGTTATTTACCGGTTCGGTGTGCCTCGGCGGATTGTCCATGACAATGGACCCCAGTTCATCAGCCAGGCTTTTCAGAGATTCTGCGCCAAGTTCAGAATCCAGAGTGTGTCATCAACGGCATACTATCCGCCCGCTAACGGCCTCGCAGAAGCTTTCAATAAGACTATTGGCAAGCTTCTCAAGAAATTCGTCTCGAAAAGTCAACGAGACTGGGACGATAAGTTGGGCGAATGCTTATGGGCCTATCGCACGACTGTGCGAACCCCAACTAAAGCCACGCCATTTTCCTTGGTGTACGGATGCGAAGCCGTCCTTCCACTGGAAATCCAAATTCCATCTCTTCGCGTCGCCTTGACAGCGGAAATGACAACAGAGGAGAAGCATCGACAGCGACTCCAAGAATTGGAAGCCTTGGACGACAAGCGTCTGCAGGCCCAACAACAAATCGAGCTTTACCAAGCTCGTATCACCAGAGCCTTCAACAAGAAAGTCAAATCCCGAACTTTCAAGAAAGGCGACCTCGTCTTAGCCGTCCGAAGACCCATGGTCATGACGCACAAGACGAAAGGAAAATTCCAACCCAAATGGGAAGGACCGTTTGTAGTAGAGTCAGTCTACTCAAATGGATCGTATCGCCTCATAACCTCAAATGGCGATACACTCATGATGCCAATCAATGGCAAATTCCTGAAGAAATACTATCCCTAGATGGCATTCTTCTACCGATCAAGTTAAAATACACCTCTGATCGGAAACATCCAACGCCTCCGACGGCTAAGGATAGAGGAAAATGTTGGCTTTTAAGTCCAACATAAGTCTTCGACAACTCATCATGCTGAGGGGAATAGCATGACTAGCCCAACTCAAACGGTAGTTGGTAAAGGCATGACAAACCCGTTGACAGCTGAGGATTTGCTAAAAATCCTAAGGGACACGTTCCCATTTGATCCGACGCCTCCGACGGCTAAGGATAGAGGAAAATGTTGGCTTTTAAGTCCAACATAAGTCTTCGACAACTCATCATGCTGAGGGGAATAGCATGGCTAGCTCAACTCAAACGGTAGTTGGTAAAGGCATCTCAAATCCGTTGATAGCTGAGGGTTTGCTAAAAATCCTAAGTGGACTTGATTCCACTCTTCCCTCCAAAAATCCCTTACCAATTCTCATCCATAGAATGGTAGGACCACAAAATGCAATCATTACTATGTTAACACTATACCTCTGGTAATGAATACTCTTTGTCAAGTATAAACCTTGCTTGTTACTCTGCATAGAGTAACAAACTCTCAAATTTGCCAAGTTAACACTATACCTCTGGCACTTCAAATTCCACTTGTCAATTCTCATCAATAGAATGACAGGTCCTCAAATTGCTCCTATCGCAAGCAAATTCTTGTCAAGTTAATATCACACCTCTGACAAAACTACTGTTTAAAGTTAACATTACACCTCTAAGCGGTACCTCGAGTGCCTGTCAAGTTAATATCACACCTCTGACAGTCACCTTTCTTCAGACTTCCATATCGAAGCTGAAATGGACGATGCCAAGTTAACACTACACTTCTAGCATCCGAGTCATTGCTAAGTTCAACAATACACCTATGGCTATGACCTTTCCTCGACTTCTTTAAGCCGAGACGACTAATGCCAAGTTCAACATTACACCTCTAGCATTACTATCACTGTTAAGTTAAACATCACACCTATGACAGTGACACCCTCAGTTTTCCCAAATAAAACTGAGATGCTGATGAGTTAGGTTAATATCACACCTCTAACTCACATCCTTGTCAAGTTAACATTACACTTCTGACAAGACTACTTCTAAACCGTTAAGTTAATATCACACCTCTAACGGTAAAAATCCTACTAGATTCCCCACGAGTCTAGTTTCATTTGATATTCTCCCCAACCGAGTATCAAATTCATTTTGGAGGCAGTGTTGGTTAACATTACACCAATAAACAATGCTTCCATCAAAATCCCCAGCTGATCTTAAATCAAGTTAACCCCAAATCCTTGATAAAAGTTCACCTTCTCTGGGGGTACGCGCTCCACTTGTCACTTTCTTTTATAAAGTGGCAGGTCCACCAAAATCATTCTTTTGCTTCTAAAACAAAACATTCAAGACAACAGAAAGAGGCAAAAAGAAAAGTGTCACTTTTATTGATATTCAAGCATATGAAAGTGATACAAAATGCTCTCTTATACAATAAGATTGAGTGTTACAATTAAGGAGTACAAAGAAGTCCCACTCTCTCTCAGAGGCCGTACTCACTCCTTGAAACCGCATCTGATCCCAGGTGCACAATTGGAACCGATTGCGCCATGGCAATGACGCAAAAGTCGAAAGCGCCCTAGCTGATTAAGCTAAGAGCAATGGTGTTCTTGAGGTCCGGTGGCAACAGAAGGTCCTGCAACCTTTCGTTCAGGCGCGTCTCTTTCCCTAGCAGACCATCCAACGAACATGGGGTCACTCCTGGGGTGAGAGAGGAAGTTTAGGAGTCATCACAAAGGATGCTACCCTCCACTAGGTCCAGTGGCAGCAGAAAGTCCTGCATTCATCACCATCCCTTTCCCCAGCAGGTCACCCAACGGAATGTCCTTGATGTCACTTCTGGAGCAGGGAGAGGAAGAGGATCTTTCCGCCACCGTAACCGCCGGACCACCCTCGCCGATACTCAGCCTATCCGTCTCTTGCACCAGATCTGAAGAGACCTTGGCGAGGGTTGGGTCCTCGTCAGAGATATAATTTAATCTCTCACAAACGACAAGGACCATAATTTAATCTCTCACAAACGAACGTGGAGCAAGTTCACCAGCCGGTATATTCTTTCTGGGGCCCAGCAAACCTGAAAAAGGACAAGCAAGCCTACCTGCAAAGAATAAGCAAGAGAGTCAGAAAATCTGGAACTCAGTACATTTTTATAAAGGAAACTGAGTAACAGAACGCGGCAGCCATTCAAGACTTCAGACGCGAGAATGACCCGCACAGACGCAAGTCAAACTGCGCCACGCATAGGATTCAAACGCGGCCTCAGTTTGTACCCGCGCCTAATGCACCAGACGCAAAGAATTTTAGAACGCCAAAAATTGCCATCTCTCTGTTGGGTGAACAAGAGTTGCAAGATTCAGGTCTGAAACGCGCCAAGGCAGTAAAACGCAATGGGCAAAGCCAGCGTCAAGCGCCTGCATTCAGAGAAGTCAAGTCACTGGCACAAATTCCAGAGGAGGAATGCACCGGGACTTCATTCAGATGATCATGCCGAAGTTCAGGCTATACACATCATCGGGGGACATACCAGCGGAGACCTCTGGCCAGAGTTGGCCTCTCTGCACCCAAACGCAGGCGTCCAAGATGATCCGAGAGGGGGTTCTTCTTGAAGAGACCAAACCGAAGCGTGAGAGCTCTGGGTCATCTTCATCCTCGGAATTACCTTCGTCCATGGAGACGGAGTCCCTATCAAGAAACTCTTTTCTGAAGAAGGTGGGACTTCTCAGAGCAATCAAAGAGAAATAATCCAAGCTTGGATCATAGAAGGGGAGCGCACCCTATTTATAGGTAGGCCCTAATAACTGCCATTAATGGGGCGTTAATTGGAACCGTCACGCACGATTGTCAAAACCCAGTGGAGGATTGACGCGTGGAACGCCGCTTTGGAAACCGTCGCAAGCACCGATTTTCAACCGCCCGCGTCGGTTTTGCATTTAAGGGCAGTAACTCCTGAGTCCAATGAGGAGTTGACGCGTGGATACCTGCTTTGGGAATCAACGGATGACTCGGAATCCCAATCGACAGTGGAGACCTGACGAGCAAAGATCTCCTAAAATCTTTTGAATCAGATCACATTAGACGCAGATGGGAAAGCCGCGTCCCTTCAGCAGACAAGGCTGCATCTCTTGCGTCTGCCCGATCCGCGCAAGACAGATTTGCGTTATTCAGAGCTGCGTCTCACCTTGTGATTGACGCTGCGTCTCACCCCAGGGACTGACAGCCGCGTCTTACTTTACGGATCAATGCCGCGTCTCATCTTTTGATTGACGCCGCATCTCATCAAGGAGACCGCGTTCCGATTTGTGATTGACGCTGCGTCTCAGTAAAGGACTTAGTAAAATCTAAGTTCCGGTAGACTGACGACCGCGTCTCACCCGTGATCGACGCTGCGTCTCGTCAAAAACTTGGTGAAATCTAAGTCCCATAGATTGATGCCACGTCTCATTCTATGGGATTAATGCCGCGTCTCGCCAAGACCGGTCTCATCAAAAGAACTTAGTCCTACCTAAGTTCAGTAATCACGACTAGTGATCAAGAGTTGGACTCATCCACAACAGGACAAAGAATTGGGACAAAAGCTCTAAAGAAAACTTCTATTATATCAAGAAACGATAGAAGTGGATACAAACACTCTTAATAAATAGAGTGTCCCTTTTCTTTACAAAAAAAAGAAGAAAAGAAGGCTAAATGTCCTGGTTCGCCAAGGAACGGATTTGTTCCCTAAGGCGGTGAATCTCATGCTGGCGCGTCCTCTCAGCCTCCATGATAGCCCGGTCCCGCAGCTCCGCCTCAGATAAGAAATTTCTGGCAGCCAGCTGCATCCGCAGAGATTCCACCCTGGAAGATTGTAGGGATAGACTCTCTTCAGCACGCGCCGTAGCAGCCCGTTGCTCCTCAAGCTCCTTTTTGAGGGAAACAAGTTTCTCCTCATTTAGCGCAAGAACAGCTTCCGCCTTGGCGATAATGTCCCGAGTTCTGAGGATGACTTGCTCCGTGCTCTGCACACTGAGCTCAGATTCCCTCGAATCTCCGGCTAATTTTTGAAATTCAGCCTTGGAATATTCAAGGTCACGGACCTCGGCAGCGATCTGTGCCTCCGCCTCCTGTCGCTCCCGTTCCTGATCAGCTAGGAGCCTAGTCAAGGTGGCCTGGGCTTCATCAAAAGAGCCAGCATCTTCCAAAGATTCCAGCTCCCGCAGGTTATCTCCAAGTTGCTCTACCACCCGTAGGCATGCCCTGGCAAGTGAAGGGCCTCCCGCCAATTCGACGCTCACGGCCATATTTTCAAGAAGCCTCTGGGCGAACTGGAAGGTGCTGTGTCCACGGAAGATGAGATCAATACATGATCCCATCGAGGTGAAGAATTGTTGCACCATCTGACGTGCCAGCTCCCCCATGTCTTCACCACCTAAGAAGCTTCCCGACCCTTTTTCTGTCACGGGATGAGGGATATAGGGCGGGTCTTCTCGCACAAGAGCCGTGCCGGCCGTCGATGTAGCAAGAGCAAGACTACCCACTGGCGCTTCTTGGAGCGCTGCCTCTGCAGGAGCTTCCACGACCAAGGAAGGAGTTGTAAGCACAACCTCTTCAGAAACTTCCACCGAGGATTGAGCTGTGTGGCCTTCTGGAAGGGTGCCGATCGTCGGAATCCCCACCTGAGCCCCCTCAGTCAGAACTGCCTTACTAGGTTCGAGGTCCAAAGGCGTCGAGTCCTGTAGAATGGGAGTCTCCCCAGCTTCAGCAGTAGCCTTCTCCACCGGCGGAGTGAGAGCCTCCTCAGCCTCAATGGTTGTTTCCCCTCCTGGCAAAGGGGAAGGCTCCCCAACTTCAACAGCTACCCCCTCCGAGGTTATCTCAGCGGCCGAAGCCTCAATCCCTTGGGCTGGGTCAACTCTGTTTCCATCGCCTCGACATGCGAGGAAATTATACCTTCAGCAGGGATTATCGCCCGCGGTAACGCAGTCGATGATTCACCCCCGTATATTTTCGCCTCCGAGATGTGGAAGAATTTGCTCTGATCAGGAAGAGCGGGTTCATCACCATGGTCGACTTCATCTTCAAAGTCACTTTCTCCCGATGACGAAGAAGACGATAGCGCCACGCGAGGAAGCTCTGCAACAGGAGCCTTACCCCCAATCACCCCAGTGGTAGGACTAGGGTCGACTGCCGAGGATTGGAAATAAAGACACTAGGAGACCCCGGCTGCTGTACCTCGTCTCTCCCTTCATGAGCAGAAGGAAATTCGGGCTGAGTTGAGATTCCTGGAATCTCGACATCCTCTTCGCCCATTATGTCAACCTCCGGTGACTCAGCATCACCAGCAATAAGGGTCGCTCAACAAGCTCCCCTTCCTCCACGGTCTTGCTGCGTGACCTAGGAGCACGGACCAAGCTTGGAAAATCTTCATCTTCCAGCAGTTCCTCAACTCTAACAGGGACACCTTCAGGAGGAACCTCAACTCCAGCAGAGATAGCTCTGGATTGAGAGACTTCAGCCATTAAGTCCCTCCGAGCCTTCTCTGGGGCAGGCTCAACTACAGAAGCAGAGCGTCGACGACGCTTCCTCGCCAATTGCTTCGACCTCCTTGCCGGTCGCGGCTCCACTCTCATTGCTGGTGGCTCCGCCCTCGTCGCTTGCGGCTTTGCCCTTGCCGGTCGCGGTGCCGCCCTCACTACTGGGGGCTCCCTCCTCGATCGTTTCTCGACCTCCCTCTGAGCTTTCAGGTACTGGTCGAGGAGTTTTAGTACGTTTACTGGATTCAGACCTCTCCTCGAGACTGGCATTGATACTCTCAAGACATGAAGACTCCGGAATAAGATCTGGCGTCTGGCCGGCTTGGGAGTACCAAATACAGAAGCTGAAGCTCATACGGCACTTAGGCGCCTCGTCGGGTAGATGGAACGTTGCTCCCGTCCCTCCAGCCACACTGTAATACCAAGCCCGAGCGCCTTCGAACAGGTTCCCGTCAAAGGCAAGTTGAGCATTGGGATTCCCGACGTAAAGCTGATCATAGCCAAATTGTCGGGCAAAACGACTTGGCATATACGGTTCGATAGTGCAGGAAGTTCCTTGGCGAAACAGCACATATCCTGGTCGTATATTGATCAACCACCAGAAGGCTCCAGCAGGCAATTGCGAGAAGTCATCCCGCCCAGCGACATCCGTGAACAGCTCCCGGGGGCTGCACCTTGAACCTCTGGAAAACAACGGTTAAGCTGATAGTTCGTGGCACAGGAAAGACGCTTCCTAATGTAATACAGGTAGGTGTCATGCCACTCCGAACGTTCCAGCCGCTGCACAAATGGGATATGATCCACGCTCCCACGCGCCGCCGTCATTAGAGATGGGCAATGCATCACGTACCAAGCCATGAGGTACGTGTAAGGCAGCTCAATCCGCGGGTTGGGGTGCCTCACCGTCGGGTTCCCCTCTGAGTCGGTATACGGCTCCCCACGAGAATTAGCAGTCTTTGGGGGTTCGCAGAAGCTCTTGGTCAACACCCGCAGCCCGCTTTGAATACCAGCCACCACGGCGGGAAGAAGGGCTATGGGGTGGCCATGAGCCAAGAGTACCGCCGGGTACACCACATCTGCCACAATAACTTCATGTGGTAGCGTGGGCACCACACACCTCTTCAGCCACAACATCAGGAAGCCCGCCAACAGCGCCTGATCAGAAATAGGGGTCCGGGCTTGATGGTGAAAGCTCTCAAAGACCAAGTCAGGGTCGAAGCCGTCCTCGTTCGACTCCGTGGTGTAGAACTTGTCAGAAGCTGCGTCGATCCTGTCTTCAACTTCCCCACCAGAACTAGGAGCTAGTCGAATTACTGGGAGATCTTTATTGCTGACATTATTAAACAGATAATCAGCCCAGGATAGTTGCTTGACGCCTCCTGACCTCCAGGCAGTTGTCTGACCGCAGATGTAGAAATGGCACATCACCTCCCAGTAGGTCTCATACACTTGAGGAGATTCTTTTTCCAAAAGGCGCAGCTCCCTGGTGGTTGGGACAAATTCCTCGTAAGGAATATCCCCTGACGACAACCCGGAGACCTCATACAACTCGTGTAGGGCAAGGCCCATCTCTCCGACCGGAGTAAAGAATGTCCCCGTCCGAGGATTGTAGCGCTCCAGAATCCCAAAGAAGTTATGAGAACTCATCGGGACGCCCCACTGCACGGCCCTGACTGCTGGGTACAGCCCCACACGCTTCAGCGGCCCCTCAAGATTGGTAAGGACAAAACCCACCATCCTGCCCCACCAGTAGTTCCCTGGAGAATGGACCCATCCATACGCACGGAAGTCGACAGGATAGTCACCCCCTGCTTCTATGAAGGAATTGAGGAAGGTGGTAGCAAGCTCCGGGATCTCTCCAATTGGGATTTCAGGCTTGGACGACGCAGGGAACAGTCCGACAACTGACCCGTCATGACTATCGTGGCGGTCTACCTTTTGGAGGCCAAAGTCACCAAGGGCGATCTCAGGGATATACTGGGAAATGTCCCATTCCATCTTCCGGGGGACAGACATGTGTTGAAAGTAGGACATCGGGAACATCCTCTCCATGTCTGGAAGAAAGAATCTTCCGCCCTTTATCTCACGGAGCCATTTATAGGTCCCCTCAGACACACGACGGCCATCATCATAGATATGATCCCCAAAGAAGAAGGCAGTTCTCCAACCTGACGCCGTCATCCGTTTTGAGCGCGGCATCGGTCATAAGTGCCCGAAAGGTTCTCCTGTTAACATTAGAGAGCTGCGATCCAGTAACTGGTCAGCAGTCACGGGGACACTCATTCTTTGCACAAAGGTCAAGCCCCGGTCGGCACCACCCACGCGTCCAAAGTGGTGCATCTTGGCGAGTGAACCTGAAACATGCGGCACTGCAAAAGAAAAAGACACTTGGTCAGATACTTTGCCAAAAATAAGGGAAGACGCTAAGTGTTCATAATTCAAAACGCAGCCGAGACATTGGACGCAGGAGTTATCATCCGCGTCCAGACCTGCGAACTTGCACCAAAATGCAGAAGAGATACTGGACGCAGGAATTTTTCGAATCCGCGTCCAGACCTGCAAAGCTGCGTTCTGCAAACCAAGACTTATGAAAATTCTAAGTACTTGGACTCAAACGCCAGATTCTACAAAATCGGCGGTTGAAGACACAGAACGCAAGGATCAAATCCGCGTTCTGCAAACCAAGACTTGTGAAATTTCAAAGTGCTTGGACTCAGACGCCAGCGCCTGATGGCACAAAACGCGGCACAGAACGCATGGATCAAATCCGCGTTCTGCAAATCGCGTCCAGAGACCTTCACAATTAGAAATATTCTAAGTGAAGGACCCAGAGTGCAGAGTTCACCAGCGTCGGATCATCAGGCCCGCGTCCCGGTTATCATCTCAAGGACAGCGTCCGAGAATCAAACACGATCTTGTGTTAAAGGTCCTTAGGATTCTATGAACATGTTTTAATGGCGGAACCCACACCGAAGGTGCATTTTTACCTCGGAAAACACCCTCCTGCGCAGAGGAAGCATCTCTCTCAGCCTCGGCGACGGTCGCCCTTGAGGTCGATGCAGTCGGTTTCGTCTTGGGAGCCATTGAAGATCAAGAAATCCGAGCGAGGAGATGAATAGTTGAACAGAGAAGGAAGTTCTTTTTCTCAGAGAATGCGTTCGTTCGGGGAAGAAGATACATCTCTCCAACTGTTGCCTTTTATAGGCACGGAGATTCGCGAAGATACGCAGCGTTTGCCCAATAAACGCTGCAGCGAATCGCTGCCTGACGCGTGGAGCCAAATCATTGTTTGAACAGGGAAGATCATGCGTCGCGACCCCCGCCACAAGTCAGAAGTTGACACGTGGAGCAGTTCATTTAATGAACCGGGGGATCCGCGCGCCAAAAGGCGAAATCTCGCCGTTTTCCCCAGGCCAGCTGGCGGCGTAATCATGACATGGCACAGGCGCACGCCCCAAAGTACGCAGCTCTTCGGTGGACATGCCCCGTCAGCATCATCATAAATGCATCCAGAAAATCGCGTCTGCATTTCAAGAGATGCGTCTCTCCAAAGTCCGCGTCCCCTCAAATAGGCCAAACATCACGTCTCGCTAAGAAGTCGCGTCTTTAAAGCAGTCTCTGCTTTTTCAAAAAGAAACCTGCGTCCAGTCTCCTGCTTCTGCAAAGTCAGTTCAACAGTACACTGACGCAAACAGACAACCAACCACTCCCGGCCAAAAGCGCACCCGTGACAGGCTAAAAGCAATCGGGGAGGTCTAGACTGTGTATCTAGACACTCAACACGATCAACTCTGACGGTTTCAAAGAGTTCAACAGTACACTCACGAAGACCAATTCCAGATAAGATCAAGCCCGAAGCATCAACAGTCCAGTCATAAACGCGAACACGGCTAAGATCCAAAGTATTCCGAAATCCGTCCCATTCAACTGCGGAATATCAGAAACTTTGGAGGGGGTTCTGTAGGCTGTCTAAAAAAGACTAACAGACCAGCCATTAAGGAAGCAGTCTCAAGCTCTAGACGCGAGGAAGCGAGGCCCGCGTCTCAGCATTTAGACGCGTTGGCTCTACACCCGCGTCTCAACGTCCAGACGCGTCGGCCCAAAGCCCGCGTCTCGACATCAAGGCGCGTCGGCCCGACGCCCGCGTCTCAGCGTCCAGACGTGAAGGCCCGAAGCTCGCGTCTCAGCATTAAGGCGCGTTGGCTCGACGCCCGCGTCTCAACTTCAAGGCGCGTTCGGCCCAACGCCCGCGTCTCAGTTGCAACTGCCCTGATTGCGGGGCCAGTCACCGCGCATGTAGCGGGTAGTGGCCCCTCATTCGGGAGCGTTTTCAGGAGGCACCTTCACCCCCTGAGACCCCTATAAATAGCCTTGTTTGCTATGAGGGGAGAGAGTTTTGGATAAGATCGAAGCTTTGGAAAAAAGGTCAAGGCATCATCAAGATCGATCGAATCCAGGCAAGAGGATCATCAAGAGGGAAGCACGACTTCAACAACAGACAGAGGGAGGAGACTCTTCAGCGAGCTTACTGAGTACTAGCCGCTCTTCGCCTACCTCCTCTTTGAGAGTTTTGGTAGACGGAGCTGAGTTACTCTTTCTACCGACCGAAGAGAAGACCCCCGACGGTCCAGGACGGTCATCTGGTCAACGGAGAACAAGATTCACTCTCCATCGCCACACGAAGAACCCAGCCTTAAACAAAGGGAAGATTCAGACATCCTCCCTCCCTTGTAACTGGAAAAGAGGGAAGAGTAGTTCTTTTGGTTGTAATCGTTCGCTTGAATCAAGGAAATCTTTTACAGCTAAAACCACTTTCTCCGACCACCAATTTTCCGGCGCGCACAGTGTTCCCATCCAATCTCAAAGGCGTCACCTACGATTGGTTCTACTCCCCGAGGTACTCACTCCAAAGTTTTAAAAAGGTGAAATAGGTCTTCTATCACTAATACGCTTGCTGACAGGAGCTTAAGAAGAACAACAATCACCTCCTCACGATCAAGATGAAGCCCAGAGAGGACCTGAAATATTAGATTAGTTATTTTAAAGCCAAATGGCCTTGGGGTATAACTATAATGATGACGTGGCTGCCGCCGTGTTCATCAGTGGGTTGCAAGTCTCCCACACCTTCTACAAAACACTTGTGAAGCATGACGTCACCAAGATGAGAGACATCCTCTCTCTCGGGCTCAAAAATAAATACAGATCGAGGATGCTACCCGGGGCGAAGCTAGTCGCTCTCCCAAATGAGGGAATAAAACGGAGTAAAAGAAACCACAGTCTGTTCCTCTAAAGAAGAATCAAAATCAAGAAGTTGGGGCAGTAAATAAGCCCACAAGGAATGCTGCAAGGTCTACACTGAGGCTCTCCTGAAAGAGGAAGAACTCATGATGGTCACTCTGACATCTTATATGGGTTCTCACCCTGATGACTGACGTATACGAAGGTTCTCCTGAAAGACAGAAGTGCTCCTTACACTCAGACAATCTATATTGGGTCCTCATCCTGACAGCTAGACTTATACGAAGGCTCACTTGAAAGACAAAAGCGCTCCTGATGGTCACTCTGACAGTCTATATTGGGTCCTTACCTTGACGGCTAGACCCACACGGAGGCTCTCCTGAAAGACGAAAGCGATCATGACGGTCACTCCTACAGCCTATACTGGGTCCTCATCTTGACGACTAGATCTACACGGAAGCTTTCTTGAAAGATGGAAGCGCTTCTGATGGTCCTTCGATGGCGTATATCGGGTCCTCATCCTGACGGCTCAGGCCTACATGTTGGCTCTCCTGAAAGACAAAAGTCCTCCTAATGGCTCTGACAATCTTTACCGTGTTCTCACCCTGACGGCTACACCCAACTTACATTAGACTCTTGCTCTGACGACTAAAAGGCGTTGTAGAGACATTAAAATGAATCACTCGGGGGACAAGCTCCGACAAGTGTCAACTCCGCGTCCTAACTCTCACTCCCTTGGAGTACAAGAAGATTCTCCGACTACTCGGTGAAGGGTCACGTCAGAGGATGGGGCTCCGATAACTGTCAGGTCACTTCGTCAACTGTCAACTCTGCGTCCTAAATCTCACTCCTTCAGAGTATAAGAAGATGTTCGATTTCTCGATGAAGGTTATGCCGGAGGATGGGATTAGTCCCTCCCTCTTCTCGCTCGGAGACTCTGAGAAGGAGGAGCAGAGGGAGAATCTGTAGTGGTCGAATTTTGACCTCATCAAGATCGTGACACGTGTCCCACCTCCTAGAGGCATCGCTTCTCTGCTAGAGGCCCAACTCATGTACAAGCATCAGGCGCATGGGCTCAAGAAGAAAGCCTCGGGCCTCGCTCTGGGCCCAGATCTGATCAAACATCACTCACCTAGATTCACTATTCAAACGAAACTGTGCGACTATTCGGAACACCAATAATTAGAACATAGATCCTTTTTGGAGCCACACAAGGCTCCAACACGAAGATCCTCTGAAGCTGTACTCCTGCAATGTTTACAGCTGTACAACATGAATCGATTCGCGGATCTAGCTATGTCGCCAGATCATCCCCACATTCTAAATATTATAACGTCCTTTTATCAATGTAGGCTGTTATGCATAGTAGCAGATATCGCTGTATGATGATCCTAACAATCAAGTGGTGCGATCTGGGCGGTTAAAGAAAAATCATAACGTGCAAATCATGCAGTATATAGATCAAAATATCCGCACCTATAATGACAACTCAGATGGGTATAAATACATTTCCTCATCCATCGAGAAGGAGGTTAGCTTTTGACTACTACATAAAATCTAGAGATTGTAACCGCAAGATCATTTTGCAGAATTTATTGTAACTCTCTGATATTATAGTGAATTCTCTCACTCTCTCGTGGTTTCTCTTTCGGGGTTTTCATGTAAAGTGCGTGTTGTTTGCGATTGATTTCACCTGTCTATTCATTTATAATTCGTGGTTTGGAGAAATTCCCTGATAATTTTCCTCCACAGAGCTGAAAATCAATAGATATGAAATATTTTTGAAGTCTCTATAATGAGTATGTGGTCCGTCATTCTAAGCCAACTAAGGGACTTCTTCTTTTAAGATTGGTGGTGGTCTGGTATTGGGATCAGAATGTAGGCATTTTATGGGATTTACAAGCAAAAAATGGCGTCAACAAGATTGGCTTTCGATCAATTATTTAAGAAAGCTCATCTAGTGTTGTGCTGAAATTTGAGCTGGATAAATATCTTGAAGAACCAGTTCACTTTTCAAAAAAAGTAAAAAATGATAGTTTTGATATCTTGGAGTGGTAGAAGGTCAATGCAGGTAAATATCCAGTACTTTCTTGATGGCTCAAGACATTTTGGCAGTTCATGTTTCAATTGGCTTCAAAATCTCCATTTAATACTAATGGTAGAGTAATTAATACACATCGAAGCTCTTTGAAATTATTTACTGCAAAAGCTTAATTTGCACTCAAGACTAAATAAGAAATAAAATAATAGGTAATATTTGCTCTAGTTTCTCTTTATTTATTTGCCAACTCAGGTACTATTTAATGTTTTTTGAGTTTCTTTTATTTATTTGCCTACTCATTCTGTCTATATCTATTAACAGATTCACAATTAATGGAGAAGAGGATGACTTTTCCACAATTTCTAGGGCAATTGCTTTGGATTCTGAATTTGACAGAGGTGGAGCAATGGATGGTAATGATGATTCGAGTATCTACTCTTAAATGGTAAAATATTCTAGTTCAAGCTTTTCTTTTTCATTTTGGCTTTATATTTGAGTTTATTCATGATTTTTCATGTTCTTACAGATTGAAAATTTGGTTGATTGGATAAAACTAAAATTACAAGTAGTAAAGATAAAACAAGAACGAAAATGCTTAATTAATCATTTATTTGAGTAATATATTGATTTATTTGTTAGTATATGTTCCTATTGTTTTACTTGTGCAAAGATTCTATACGTGCAGAAATTTTTTTGATTTATGATAAGCTACTTAGCAGCTAAAAAAAAAGAATTCAACAACAAGCTTTTATCTCTTCTGAGGTAAAAGTAAAACAAGAAAGAAAATTCACAATTAAATTCAACTGCTATTAAAGACTTGATGAACAGCTTAGTTGTATAAAACTCAGAGATCATCAAATAGTTCTATATGTGCAATGCACAAATTCAGCATGCTGAGGTACAAAATCCAGATTGTATAAGATACATGAGGCATTCTATTTTATTATGATTCTATCTTCTTTCTAGGTGGCACATTGGTGTGTCACTTAGCATTTGGGTTTTGACAAAGCCTTCGGCTTCACTTCCATTGATATCATGGATTTTTTTGGTTAAGAATTTTGGTAATCCTTACATCAAGGATTCAAAAGACCATTGAAGGTTAACCGTCAGAAGATTGAAATTCAAATAGATGTATCATTAAAACTTCTAATTTTCAATACACTGACCAGCCAGCTCTTTAGTTTTGATAGACTAGCAGGTCGTTGCTTGTTGATGTATCACCCCCATCATCACTGAAAACATGATCATGTTTTTTTACCTCTGACGCGGGATTGAAAGCGGCTAGCAAATTCAAACACTAGTCAAGCTATGGTTCTAGACTTTGTCTCCCTATAGGAGAACCTCGTCGTTCAAAAGGCATCGAGATGAGTTGGGGAGTTGGTCTGTCCTCCTTGAGCGCCATCACTTCCTCCTAACGACGATGCTCTTCTGGTATTCTTTGCACCATCTATCTCTACTTTGCTGTCACCGGGGTGAACAAATATTCATGTTCGGCAATTATAGGTGCTGAAAAGGCAATGTGCGTGTCCAAATCTCTTCATTTCACAACGGGAACATTATTGAAATTCTTCTGACAGGACTCGAAAGACTAATAAGGTTATGTATTTATTCTCTGTTCGGATGATCTGTAATTTTGATTACTTCTGTTTTTTTGGTTATATTCATTCTTTCAGGATTACATGGATTGTATGTGAAGTAGGCATATCTAATTTCTTATACTGTATAAGTTCAGAATGTCTGTGTTATCTATTATTTCAGGTGTTGTGTGATTTCTTTTTCATGGATGAAGTGTGCCATTGGTTCTCTCCATGCATGTAATTTTGCATCTCTAGTTCATAAAAACTATACGCATATCCAGGTCTCCAAACCGATAACAAGAAACATTTGCCAAACGAGCAACACTCGAGCAGACTTGCCTCAGAACTTTTTAAGTAATAATGTTTGCATTATCCTTGCAATCCATTTTAGGTTGATTGAACATTTAATTTTTTTCTGCACTGAAAAAGAGTTTACAGTGATTGCATTATGACCTTCTGACAAGCAAACAAAGCTCAAAACCAAATAAAAGATATAATCCTTTGTGTTCAGAGGTTGAACACAAGGAAGGAGGAGAGTTCTACACCGAACAACAGGGCTTTGAATTGATTGATGCCAGATAAATGCAGAATGCTTGATAACCAGTCCAGGGATATCTGCAAATTATCAGAAAAAGATTAAAATTACTGTCTAATTTTCCTTTTCTGGAAAATTCATGTTTTTCTCATATATAACTGGAGGGGGATATTATTTTACCTGTATTCCATCACATACTTTGACTTGCTGATCTTCCCAAGCTGCAGAAGTGTCTGCTTTCTTTT
>JAVJIF010027550.1:0-23109 GCA_038442645.1 Agave tequilana
AGAAGGGAGAGAAGAAAGCGGCAGAAACAGAGATGAGGGTAACCCTAACCACCAAAATTAAAAAAAATTAACCTGTGTCAGAGATTGAAGCCATTTCGTCTCTCCTTATTGTTGATTTATAACAAGGGCAAAAGAGGTGCCACATCAGCTATCATAAAAAATGGACCAAACAAGAGTGGTCTTGAAAAGGCCAAGGCCCTGCAACTAACCCCACAAATTAGTGGATTCTATGTGCGAACTCGACTAAGGGGCCGTTTGTTTCACGTAAAACTCCGTAATTCGTAAATGACTTACTACCCAGTTGCAACTACGGCGTTTGTTTGGACCGTAATTCATAAAAGACTTATGTAACTCAACTAACACTCACTTGCAACCCAGTTATCACTCACTTACAGCCCAGTTACAGTTAATTTTGTGGTCATACAAATTTGTAATATTTTTTTATATTAATATTAAAAAATTATATTTAACTTTTTTAATATTTATTTGCAGTATTAAAACTTTTAAAATTACCAAATAGTTAATTTTGTGGTCAACTTTTTCACTTACGACTTATACATTACGACAACCAAACACCGTAAAGTACAATATACTTTCCCACTTTAAAATTTTATATTACTAACCAAACACCGTAAAATTTACATACATGTAACTCATTTACAATTGTAAAAGACTTTACCAATTACAACTACGAATTACGGCCAGTTACGATAACCAAACAGACCCTAACAAACAGGCCCTATGGAAGACTGCGAAGATAGGTATGGGACACTTTTGTTGCCATCTACCTACAAATTTTTTTTTTTTTGAGGAAAAAAATATGAGGCCAAAAAGATTCCCGACTTTCTATTAAAAGCACTTTAAAGAAACATGTCACGGCACAAACATGCATAATATATAAAATTGAGTCTTTAGGTAAAAAAATGAAAAATTACAACAGCGAGTCACTGAAACTATCAACACTTATAACTCGTCTGACAAACACAACATAACTTTCTCCCGCCTGTCTGCATCTAGGGCTAACCATTCCTTAGTACACTCTTCAAAAAGAGCCTATCTTAAGGCGCAACTCTCTTTAGATGCTCCTCATAAAAAGCACAGTTGAAAGCCCATCTATCTCAAAAGCCCAACAAACTCTTCTTGGTAGGAATAGATGGAGACCTAACTCCATGAAGAAACTCTTCAAAGGAGTCCCAACTGAGTACCTATCTTTCTCATCCCTAGTAGAAGTCCTAGCCTCTTCAGACCCAGAAACCAGCGTGTCGCACTCCCCTAGGAGGCACTCAGGTATCCCCCACCCCCTAAATCGCTTTCCTCGTCGTGGGCCTTCAGTCCCCCATCAAAAATAAATGTGCTATTCGAAGTCTTTACTGGCCTACCCCTCCTTGGGTCTGCATTAGACCCTCCTTTATAAGACAAAAAAGCCCGGCTTTAACCCGCATTGACCCTGCCTTCTAACATCTAGTCCAGAAGGCCCAATAGTCGCCTAGACGGCCCAGAGTCCATCGCCCTTTTTGCCTCATCACTAAGTAGATCCTGGTCCTTCTGGTTTTTATACCCGCTCCAATGGATGCTACACCCGCTCCAATAACTGGCCTAGACAGCCCAGAGTCCATCACCCTTTTTGCCTCGTCACTAAGTAGATCCTGGTCCTTCTGGTTTTGATACCCGTGTTGGAGGAAAGGAGATATCCACTTCCAGGTCCAGCTCAGCTACTTCCAGGTCAGCCATTTAGTATTAGGACATCTTGTATACAGTATACACTATAAAAGGGCATTGTAGTTGAGTGAGATTGGATTCTGTTTTCTTCTCCAAGATCAATACAAAGTTTCTTTCTCTTCTCTTCCACAAAGCTCTTTGTCTCGATCATTGAAATCAGAGGAGTTAACATGGTATCAGAGCTCAGATTAGGGTTCGGAGTGGATGATGGAGCTAGCTAAGCTCCTTCGATGGCGAGGGAAGATCTGAAGATGCTCCTGGATCGTCAATCAAAGGATCGACCTTCTCCGCTGCATAAAGTGACCTAATTTTTTTTGGATTCAATTCCTTCGGGTATCCATTGATTTTTCTTACTGGGGTAACGATTCTACATCTTGATTCTGCTTGTGTTGTGATTGGGACTTCCGTTAGTTCTGGTTCTCTATATTTTTTGTTTTCAAGATCCTCTTGCAGTGAATTTGTGGATTTAAAGCTTCTGAATATTCTTGATTCTTGAAGATTCTTGAAGTAATTCTTGATTCTTAGATGGAAATAAGTTTCTTGAAATACTTCTGAGTATTCTGGTGATTTCTGAAATTGATTGAACCAAACATTCAGAAATATGCCTACTGCTACTGAAACAGCTGCCGAAGATGTCATCACTGTTAATCACCCACTATACATTCATCATTCTGATTTACCCAATTATCAATTGGCATCAAAACTCTTAATGGAGAAAATTTTGGCCATTGGAAAAGATCAGCTGAGGTAGCCCTTTCTGCTCAAAATAAATTGGCTATAGTTCAAGGCAAATATCCAAAACCAGCTTTTAATTCACCAATTCTGGCACAATGGGAAAGGTGCAACAACACAATCATTTCTTGGATACTTCATTCCGTGGAACCAGACATCTCTGATAGCATCATATACTGTGAAAGTGCTCAAGAAATGTGGGAAGAATTAACTCAAAGATATGGCAAAGCAAGTGGGGCAAGAATTATCAAATAGAAAAGGAGATCACTCAAACTGTTCAAGGCTCATTGTCTGTGGCAGCCTATTTCTCCAAACTGAAAAGCCTTTGGGATGAATACTCTGTGGTGGTTAATATTCCTGCTTGCACTTGTCCTGCTGGAGCACAGCTAGTACAGTTGATGCAGAGTCAAAAATTAATGCAATTTCTCATGGGGTTGAATGAAGATTACAGAAATGTCAGAGGCACCATCTTAATGATGTCTCCTTTACCTGTTGTAAGCCAGAATATAGCTTAATTCTCCAAGAAGAGAAGCAAAGAGAGGTTTCAGTCCCTACTCCAATTGTTTTTGAGTCATCAGCCCTGTATTCCCAACAAAGGAAATTTAGCAGAGGCAGTGGTAGTGTTCATCCTACTGGTGGTAATCATGGTAGTATTAGCAGTAGCCAGTCTAAAACATTTTTTGGTTCTGGTAGATCAAATTACAATCCAGGAAAGCAAAGTAGATATTATTACACTCACTGCAAGATGACAGGTCACTCACTAGAAAGATGTTTCAAGTAACATCCTGAACTCAGGACTCCTAAGTACAATCAGTCTGCTCATTTTGTTCAAGGGAAGATTTCCATTCTCACAATGCAGAAGTACCTCAAGTACCTTCTCAAAATTCTCTGTCAGTTACCCCAGAACTCTGCAAACAACTCATTGAGCTCTTGAGTAAACATAATCTGGATCCTACTGGTTCATCTCCTGAAGCAACAGCAATGATAGCAGGTCAGTTGTTTAGTCTATATTCTGCAACCTGTTCTTCTTCTTGGATCATTGACAGTGGGCCTCCAATCATCTCTCCACATTTGTCATTATTTGATAGTTATACAATACCAGCCAAACATGTTTCTATTACTATTCCAGATGGCAGAAAGTTTACTGTGATGCATATAGGGACTGTGAGACTTAGTCCAGCTCTTATTTTGAAGAATGTCCTTCATGTCCCTGAATTCCAGTTCAACCTGCTTTCTGTCCAGCAATTGACTACACAATATCATTGTAATATGATCTTTACTCATGATAAATGTCTTCTTCAGGACCCTTCAATGAGCACTCTCTTGGACCTTGGTAGAGAACAACATGGTCTATACTTTGCTGTTAAGGATTCTTCTCAAAGTACTGTTTCTGAGCATTCTTCAAGCAAGGTACATCCTACTGCATGCAACATAGATGCTCATGTCTGGCATTGCAGACTTGGCCATATGCCTTACTCTAATATGAGATATGTGCCTATCATAAATAATAGTGATAAGAGCTCTCATGTTTGCCAAATTAGTCCCAATGCTAGATTACACAGGACACCTTTTCCTAAGAGTACTTCTGTTTACAAGTCATCTCTTTGAAGTAATTCATGTAGATATCTGGGGTCCGTATTATAAACCCACTCATCATGGTACAGATATTTTCTTACTATTGTTGATGATTTTTCAAGATGTACTTGGACACATTTGATGAGTCACAAAAGTATGCCATGCCTTTGCTCAAATCCTTCATTACTTTGTTGAGACTCAATTTAACCAACAGGTCAAGTTTATCAGATCTGATAATGGCCCAGAATTTGCTGATACACAATTTTATAGTGAGAAAGGATTGTGCATCAAACTTCTATTGTTGATACTCCTCAACAAAATGGAAGAGTAGAGAGGAACATAGACATCTTATTGAAGTTGCAAGGGCTTTATTTTTCCAAGCTAATTTGCCTGAGAAATATTGGGGTGAAAGCATTTTAGCTGCCACTTACCTGATAAACAGATTGCCCTTATCTGTTTTAGCATTTAAGACATCATATGAGTTGTTATATGGAATGCACCAAATTATCACCACTTGAAGTCTTTTGGTTGCTTATGTTTTGCTGCTACAAGTAAAAGACAGAGGACAAAATTCCACCAAAAGCCCATGCCTGTGTTTTCTTAGGATATCCTTATGGCAAGAAAGCATACTTAGTTCTTGATCTTGAAACACAGAAACTATTTACTACCAGAGATATTACCTTTCATGAACATATATATCCTTTCCACCATCTTTCCATACATAACAAATTCAATGACAATATACTTCCTAATACAACTGATCCTCTTCAGTCTTTATTTTGGGATACAAATCAACCTCTACCTACTACCCAGCTTCACCCAGGCTCTTCTTCTCCCACTACTCCATCTTACTCTCCCACTACTCAAATCTCCTCATTTTCTGATACACAACAAACTTCTAACCACCTGGACCTCCCAGAAGGTCTTTAAGAATTCATAAACCCCCCACTCATCTCCAAGATTATGTATGTCAAGCAACATCTAATCACTGGTGCAACCTTGTGTCCTTATCATCTATGCCCTCTTCTATGGGTTATTTTGAACCCAAGTCATATAAACAAGCTTCTGAAGATCCAGCTTGAGTACTTGCAATGACTAAGGAGATTCATGCCCTGGAATCAAACAATACCTGGAAGGTTACTGAACTTCCCCCAGGTAAGAAAGCTATTTCCTGTAAATGGGTTTATAAGGTGAAGACACATTCTGATGGCAGTTTTGAAAGAAACAAGGCAAGACTTGTTTGTGAGAGGTAACACACAAAAATATGGGGTGGATTATGAAGAAACCTTTTCCCCTGTTGTCAAAATGTCCACCATCAGAACTCTTATTGCAGTGGCTCTTCACAACCATTGGAATATGTTCCAACTTGATGTTAACAATGCTTTTCTTCATGGTGATTTACATGAAGAAGTTTACATGAAAATGCCAGATGGTATTCCTAACCCTGATGGAAAGGTATGCAAGCTACTTAAATCCCTTTATGGCCTAAAACAGGCTTCCAGGCAATGGTTTTCTATGTTGAGTTCTTTTTTTGAAAACTGAAGGATATATTCAGTCAAAAATGACTATAGCCTGTTCTTAAAGAAGGCTGATGGTCATCTTACTGCTGTAGCAGTTTATGTAGATGATCTCCTTGTTACTGGTTCCAATCCTACCACAGTTGAACAGCTCAAACATCAAATTCATCTCACTTTTGGTATCAAGGATCTTGGTTTGTTACATTACTTCCTAGGCATTGAGGCTACTTCTGTTAAAGGTGGTATTCTTCTTTCCCAAAGAAATTTGCCACTGATTTGCTCACAGACACTGGTTTTCTTCATTCCAAAGCTACTTCAACTCCTTTGCCATTACATTTCAACCTCAACAAAGACTCTGGTACTCTTTTATCTGATCCCTCCTATTACAGGATGCTTGTTGGCAAATTAAATTATCTTACAAATACAAGGCCAGATTTGGCCTATACAGCACAAACTCTTAGTCAGTTCATGCAGCTTCCTCATACCTCCCATCTACAGGCACTTGAACATGTTCTGAAGTATATTAAAGGTACTGTTTCTCATGGCCTACTTATTCAGGGTTCTAATCAAGTTGTTTTACAAGCATATTCAGATTCTGATTGGGCAGCCTGTTCTTCCACAAGGAGGTCAATTACTGGTTATGTGTTGATGTTGGGCAAATCAGCAGTCAGCTGGAAGAGCAAGAAACAAAGCACTGTGTCCAAATCTTCAGCTGAAAGTGAATATAGAGCCATGTCCCAGGCTGCTTCAGAAGTCACCTGGCTAGTCAGACTCCTTGAAGAGTTGCAGATCAAACATATTACCCCAGTCACCTTATATTGTGATAACCAAAGTGCTTTGCATATTGCCAGAATCCCATCTTCCATGAACGGACCAAGCACATCGAAATTGATTGTCATTTCACAAGAGACAAAGTTCTGAAGGTTTGCTGCAACTAAGCTATCTTCCAACTACTCACCAGTTAGCTGATGTCTTCACAAAAATTCTTCCATCCAATCAGCATTGGTTCTTACTACACAAGCTTGGCCTGTTCTCACCACATTCCAGCTTGAGGGGGGGTGTTGGAGGAAAGGAGATATCCACTTCCAGGTCCAGCTCAGCTACTTCCAGGTCATCCATTAGTATTAGGACATCTTGTATACAGTATACACTATAAAAGGGGCATTGTAGTTGAGTGAGATTGGATTCCGTTTTCTTCTCCAAGATCAATACAAGTTTCTTTCTCTTCTCTTCCACAAAGCTCTTTGTCTCGATCATTGAAATCAGAGGAGTTAACAACCCGCTCCAATGGATACTACACCCGCTCCAATACCTGGCCCAGACAGCTGAAAGTCAGCCTCAACCAGCCCAAAAACAGTTGGCATAGTAGTGTCACCTCCTCCCAGATCAGGGTCAACTACGGATCCGACATCTTCTCCATCACAGCTCGATTTCAAATTCAAATTCGAAATCGAATTGTCCCCCTCCCGTTGGATGCCTGAAGTGACACTCCCATCGCTGATGGTGGTGATTGTCTGCTCCGGCGCTACATTGGTGAGGAGACCAATCTCCCCTAACCCTTCCCTCACTGGACCTCCACAAGGACCCCCATCATAGACGTCCCCTTCAGAGCACCCTCGTCTCCTCTTACCTCTGTCCGCCTCAAGCAATTCCTAGCCCTGTGCCCCACACGCCGGCAACTGAAGCAAAGCAGTCCCGTTGGGCATCCCCGCGTCCTAGTTGCCTACAATTCCGCAGTGGTGATAGCCCTGCCGCAGTCTGGCTTGCTGGAGCAACCCACCGCAGTGGTGATAGCCCTGCCGCAGTCTGGCTTGCTGGAGCAACCCAGCCCCTGAACCTCACCCCCACCCCCCGCCCCCCCCCCCCCCCCCCCCCCCCCCCCCCCCCCCGCTTCTCGCCCACCTTCTCACCTCAGACCCCCGCCCTCTCCACCCATCCGTGGAGGAAAGCGCCCCGCAGCACCACCACTTGTCTGCCCAGCGCAAGACATCACATCGAACACTTGGGTTGCATGAAGATGCAGCGAAGTTTGGAGAGAGAACTGAAAATGGCAGTCTCCCGAGCACAAGCAACACCACAACCACGAGAACAATAACAACAGCAAGAAAAGAAGACAGGAAGGAATAGGGAAGAGAGGGGAGAACAGGCGAGAGCAGAAGAGATCGGTGGAGAGACGGGAGAACAGTTGAGGATAGAAGAAGTGGACAGAGAGCTAGTGAAAAGACCAGACGGCGAGGAAGAAGGTGAAGGGGAGAACAGAGCTAGAGCAGCGGTGGAGATGGCGTTGAGGACCATGTCGAGAGCTGCACTCTATTGTTCCCTCCTGCCATCTATCTACAGTTGCAAAAAAAAACTTTTACATCTAGTTATAGAACCAGTTCGTGGCTAGTCAAACAAGGAAGAAGAACCCAATGCAGCTCATGTCCATAGTGCCGTGGGAGAAGGATCCCCGGCGAGGCCAAGACAAGAATTGCCGATACCACCTCGACCATGCGCGGTCATGACACAAAGCAGTACATGCAGCTCAAGCAACACCTTTGAAACACTCGGTCATAACAAATTCTCCATCACAAATTTCCTATCGAATCATTATTATTTTATTCCCTATTTACTATTTACTTTTTGAGAATTATCTTACACATATTCTTCTAAAAACAAATAGTAATGTTAGATTAGATGTATCAATTTTTGCTTTTGGAGAGAATGAGAAGCACGGAATCCAACTCAAAAAATAATTTTAAAACATTTTATATTTCTATAATATTTTTTTTAGAAAATAAGATAATCTGCTGACACTTATATCTATCTATATTATATTATTATAACTCTGAGAAATATATATTTACATTATGATTTTGACAAATATGCATGAGTCAGACTGAAAACTTCTCATTCACTCTGAAAAACGGAGAGTTAATTTATTTTTCACCATTATTTATATTTAAAATAAGTACCAGTGAAAATTTTAAGAGATGAATTGTTCACTTAAAAATAAAGTGATGATGAGCCTATTATATAGAGAACGTAGTGAAAACTTGTTAACTCACTTTTCGAAATGAATGAGACGTGTGCAGTAAATTTATACCATACTATACCCTCAAAAAGCCTCTTACATATCACATGATTCACATCACAATTTAGAACGCACAAAGTTTATCAAAATAACTCCACCTGCACAATTACTACATTGTGAACATGATTACAGACTGCTTCAATTTACAACCCAAAACAGGCATCACTACTATGTACTACTATTACTACTATTACATTATTACATACGTAATAATAACGCACCACCTTAATTAGTAGTAAGTATACTAGTATTAGCATAGAGCTAGCTAGGGTCCTTGGTGGCCTCAGACCTGGATCCCTCAAGCTGCACACGTGGCGCACGTGCACCCAGCACCACACGTGCAGGACGACCTCCCGCTCCCTCGGCCACCGTGGTCTTGCCGCATGTGCAGGGATTGCAGCTGCAGTGGTCCCCACACGTGCACACGTTGTGCTGCGTCGTTGCCGCGGCTGTCACGCACCTGCCATAATTTCCAGAAGTTCAATTCAGAAATTTATTTATTCTCCGAAAAGAAAGAAATAATTTCACAGAGTCACAGAAACTACAAGTCAAAAATAAAATCAAATTTCATGTGCTAACAATAACCTGCCTAATTGTTAAAAATTAAAATTATTCCATAATATTGTTTCGATTCATGTATTCAAGAATACATGCTTTGCGTGCTTTGGACCAAATTCCAAAATGAAAATCATTAACTCGTAAATATTTTCTGTAATCCAAAGTAAGTGTAAACTCTATACTAATTTTAGATTAGAACCTGCACTCGACACCGCCGGGACACGGTACGACGCACCCGCACGTGTCGTTGCAAACCGCTTTCACGTCCGCCATCGCTCCGCGTTGCAGCTTGCGAGATCCGGGCTGGGCGAGACACCTCCTTTTAAAGTGCTCGGGCGACACAGCAGACCGACACCTGCCTGACACGTGAGGACGTTGCTGCGCACGTGGCACCCATGCCGCTCATCCACCGCTCATCGATAATGGGCCATATTTTATTTGGGCCCCCGTTTTATCCCAACTTCTAATTTTAGGCTATTACATATAAATACTAGGCCAGCCAATACTAATTGGGCTTTTATTTGATGTTGGCAGTGCGGGCCGCCTATATTATTCTGATTTAATGAGGAGACTAATATATAGAATAATATTTATTTTTCTTGATGATTCAACCTATTGTATTGCTCTTGTGTAGAAAATATGTAGATTGTAAGCGTGTAAGACAAGTATTTTTCTTCTTTGTTTATGTCAACTTTAACTAAAATTGTAAAACTTAGAATATTCTTCAATTATTTGAGCATTGGCATGTGACATTATCCTCTCACCACACATCCATCAATAATCGGAGAGAAATCTTTTTAATCACAACCCTAAAAGACAATGTGAATCAAATTCAAGACCACTTGAGAAAATGATACCAAGGCTCATTTTAGGTTAAGGTCAACATTGACTGTAATACACTGTATCTTGTGCACTTTTGAACTAATTTTGACGAATAGATTTAAAAAAACTATACTGAGAAGTGAACAGTAAAAGAAAAATATGTACAAACATACATGTTTCAATATTGTATCAAATGAATGTGAAGGTTGGTCAGACTAACTAACTGGTTTTCTAGATTCTCTAATGAATATGGATGGATTCTACCAAGTTGGCATACATGCACCACGACAAGTTTCCACGGCATCAATTAGCAAAACAAAAGTGTTTTTTTTTTCGTCCTTCTTCTTTTGCTTTAAGAATAGAAAATGGAGATTGCAAAACAAAGGAGAATACGATGAACGTTCAAAGAATCCTTGATCCTAAGATAGCTATCTGCGAACAACATATTTAGGCAAAGGAACCAATGGGCCACATATTATTTTGTTGCCTCATCCCTTGACCTACGAACATAAATATGTAAAAGATTAGGATTTTGTCCTATTCGAGTGACTCATCTGTGCCTACCAAAGTTAGATTAAAGAAAGAGGTGGGTGCATGTGGCTCTTCTCTCTCATTCTCTCCATTCCTCATGTTTAGTTTTTTTTTTTTTTTTTTTTAATTGTTGATCATGGTCACCTACCTCGTTAAATTTTTGTAGGAATGCAGGACAATACATGGGGACAGCGTGCAGACTTTTTTCAACGAAATTAAGAATTTTTTTATTTTAAGAAAACTATCGTAGGAATTCTTTTAAAAGAGTATTGCCAAGTGAGTATAATTTAAGTAGCAAATATTTCACTTTTTTAATGAAAAATTGCATCTTTCGCTACTAATTTTCATGAAAACAAGAGTTACTTTTTCGCACTGCCGCGCACAGGCTGTACTCAAGAAAAATGAAAATAATAATAATAATAATGATTTCAAATGAATTGACGCGCTCTAATGGACCCATGCCCTCTTTAACTTATTTGCATGTGACTAACAACAATTTTTGGCCTCATCATGAGCTGGTTGACTACTTTACATCCAGGCCTGAAAGTCTTCTTAGTGGTCACCCATGCATCCGTGTTCACAAAGGGGTTAATTCAAGTAAAGCCAAGGCCTTTAGTTCTACGTCCTCTGGCCAAATTCCAAACTCAAATCTCATAGTAAGTGGTCCAATCCCTAGTTCAGTAATTTATCATGTAGAAAAATTACTAGAGCCCCCAACCTCCAGAGAGAACACATACAAATTATTGTTTAATGTGAAAACAAACAAATAAACAAACATTTTAACAATTAAATAAAGAAGGAAGAAGGTGGGGGGCATGTTTAGCGCCGTTTCCAGCGGCCGATTTCTCAAAAGTGGGTGGCGGACGTCTAATTAATACGACAGCATGCAACGCCACCAAACGGTTTGCATACATTCTTGAGTGCTTAAAAAATATAGGGTTTCAAGTTTAATTCTCCATTAAAACTGGCTTCACCTAAACTGGTTATAGAGTTCTCATTTGCATGATGAGGTGGTATATTGCTTGTAAGCTAGAGACAATAATACAATAAGGTCTTTTGTATACCCATTCTAGCCTAGGGAGTGAGTGAGTCGGTTTTTGGGCCGGGTCAGATTTGATCCGGGACCGGACCCGCCTGACTTTGAGTCTTAACATTAAGACCCAAACTTGATTCAAGGATTAACCAGGTTGGAGTTGGGGTCAACTTACAGATGGTTTGGTGATGTGCGAGATAAACCTACAAATGCGCCAGTCCGGCGAGTAGAGCGTATCAATTAGAGCAAGTTAAAAGAGCACAGGAGAGACCGAAGAAAATATGGATGGAGATAATACGACAAGATATAGAAGCTAAAGGTCTTAGTGAAGACATATTGTTGCTCGATATGAATGAGTGGAGAAAGCTGATCCACCCTGATGCGGCGTAATTCTCTTTTGGTTCATGTAGGGTACCCCAGATACTTGAGACAAATGATTTATTTGTTGTTGGAGTTGGGGTCAGCTCATATCCTTGTTGTCGGAGTTGAGCCGAGACCATCAGAACTAGATTGTTGTGAACGTGAGACTCAAGACTCCTCACAGCCTTCCACCACTCTTTTATCAGCAAGTAAGACCAGGCCTCACTCGCAACTGGCTAATTTTTCGAGTTTTCTTTTCTTTTCTTTTTTTTTCTTTTTTTTTTTTCAGTCTATCTAGATTCTAATGCCTTTTCATTATGAGCTGGGAAACGGTACTTTTATATCTAAAGTTTGTTTTATTGTAATCTCTTTTTCACTAAACGTGTGGTGTAGACTAGTAAAAGAAAAAGAAAGAAAAGGAAAAATTGTATGTTCTGTTTGGTGCCTCACAAGCCACAAGCCAGCGCAATGTGAACCAAAAGTGTTCCACTAACAATATGTAGGTTTATGTTCTCAAAAAAAAAAAAAAAAAAGAAAAGTAGGTTTAGGTCGAACCTAAGTGGCTAACAATGGGCCAAACAGGCTCCAAACAATGTTCCAAGAAGTCAAAAACCCTAGAGGTCAAGGGAACAACACCCTTGACCTCCGTGCCAAGGCGGAGAGAGAATTAGCCTTTAATTTCTTCTTTATTTTGGAGAATATCTTAGCCCTCGTTCCTCAACAGTGGCCCGCTAGTCAGGTCACTAAGTTTGCTCAACAGTGATTACAATTTGAATCTCTACGTATGGACATGTAAATAAAGTTTATATGTATAGCTGGCGGTTAACCACAAGCTATATATATATATATATATATATATATATATATATTATATATATATATATATATATATAGATATAGAAAAATGGGAATCAGCTGACACAGGAGGCAACTCTATCTTATGTCGCATTCAAAGCTCAAGTTTTCGATTAAATTTTCAAGATCTGACTGCACATTATCATCTTCATGTTATAAGATATATACATATAAAAAATCATTAGATTTGAAATTTTTTACTCTATTTTCTTTGGGTTCAAATAGTAACGGTTTTTTAAACAGTAGAATAAAATAGAACGATTAGATCAATAAGTAACGAACTCCAATTCACTTTAAATTTTATAAGTATACATTTTAGAACATGAAGATAATAATGTGCGGTCGGATCGTGAAAAAACTCGGGAGGTATGATTTTTCAGTGCGACATAAGATGGAGTTGCCTCCTGTGTCAGCTGATTTACATATTCCTCATATATATATATAATATATATATATTATATATATATATATATATATATATATATATATATATAGAGAGAGAGAGAGAGAGAGAGAGAGAGAGAGAGAGAGAGAGAGACTTGTGTCCTTCCAAAAGATTTGAGGCCGAATCCTTCCCACTCAAACTTAACCCTCAAAGATCCACTCTGTTGAAGTTGATCTATATTATTTCAAGTATTTATAAATCAAAAATCACATATTTTAAATACTTTTGCCCATCCATCAAGCGATGCAAAATGGATGCTCGAAAGTAGTGAGGTGGTTAGATCTATGTCTTTAGACATATAAATTCTTGATCCGACCATTTCATTATGATCTAAATATTTAAAAACCCCTACAAACTAATTTTGTTAAGTTTCAAACGTTCTACACCGTTAAACTAACCAACTCACTATTTAGGCCGTCCATTTTCCCCCATTTAATGGATGGGCAAAAAAATTCAAAACATTTGATTTTTGGTTTATAGGTACTTGAAATAATATAGATCAACTTCAACGGAGTGGATCTTGTATTCAAATGTCAGAGGGTTGAATTTGAGTGGGAAGGATACAGCCTCACTCCTCCTTTTGAAGGACACAATTCTATACACACACACACACACCATATATACAAAAAATGTATATCAGCCGACAGCTGAGAGTGTCTCTAAGCTAGCGGTAACGTGGCGTAATATGTGCCACAGAGTTGGGTAATCTTTATAGCGTCCTACTTTTAGAAATATCTAAAATTACTAAAAGAACCTGTTGGGTAATCTTTTATATACATGTATCAGATCTCTCTGGCCATGTCATTTTTAATGTCGAGCCTCAATCATATTTCATATCCGGCCACCCCATTTTGTTACCGGCCCCGCCCACTTTCTCTTCAACTGAATATGAATCATGTCTCTTCAAGTTTATTCATATCATTGATTTGTTGTTTCTTAATGAAAAACACCTAGAGGGGGGTGAATAGGTGTAAGTGCTAATCTAGTGAACTAAATGCTCTAAATGCGGAAGCTTAAAACAAATCTTGTAACACACTTAATACAACACACAAGTGTAGCCGAATTCCCCGTGAAGGGCTCTGGACTAACTCCTCTTGATTCTCCTTGAATGGGTTGAGGTGCTATGTGAAGCTCTTGCGGTTAAGTATAAGTGAGGCACACACAAGCAACCAAGCATATACAAGATATAGCAATATGAATGGGTTGAGGTGCTATGTGAAGCTCTTGCGGTTAAGTATAAGTGAGGCACACACAAGCAACAAAGCATATACAAGATATAACAATATGAAATATGCAAGGCACAACACAAGCAAATAGATATGATATGGCAATATGAATTATGCTCAACACAAGCAAATATGATATGATGTTATGAATGATGCTTTGCACAAATAAATGAGAGAGAGAGAGAGAGTTGAGAGATATTGGATCAAACGCAAACACAAGAAAATGTTTCGAGGTTCAAGCCCCTAGCTCTACATCCCCGCCTACACCACCGTGTAGGATTTTCAATCCACTATAGGAGTACCGAACTCCTCTCTCAATGCCACCGAGGCAATACAACCACAATCCACCTCTACCGAAGAGGATAAGGCCCGTAGCCAATACAATACAATCACCTCTACCGAAGAGGGATCCAAACACATACCACTCCGATCAACCTCTACCAAAGAGGGATACAACAAAAGCAAGGAGGGTTTACAATCAAGGAGGCTTAACCTCAAACACTTCACTTTTATCTCTTTTTCACAAAACAAGGATCCTAATAGATTAGGATAGTATGATAGCTCAAGTGTGGAAAACTAGGTGTTTTTGGAAACAAGCAACAAAGAAAATACTTGGGAAAACTCTTGTAAAAGATAGAGAATGAAAACCAATACAAATATCCTAAATTCCTATTTTCTTTGATTTTCCAAAAACCCAAAACAAAAAGGATGAAATCTTTTTAGCACAAAAACTCTTTTCAAAACTTGTTTAAAACACTGAAGAAGTCAGGAATTTTTAGCTCTAAAAATCTTGGAGAAAACCTCAAACAAATGGGGTATTTATAGCCCCATCAGAAAACTAGCCGTTAGGCTGATGTGGCAGCCTGACAGGCTGACGGTCGACCGGCCCGTCGACCGCCAACGGTCAGAAATGTGACCGTTGGGCAACCACGGTCGACCGGCCCGGTCGACCCAAACAAACAGAGAGCACTGCTCTCAGACCGGTCGACCGTCCGGGTCGACCGTCCCAGAGGTGCCAAACGTGCACAGATCTGTGCACGTCGGTCGACCGGCCCGGTCGACCGACTTCAGCCCAAGTCGACTAATAAACTGACTTAGTCGACTGGTTGAAGCCTGGAACAGAAAACTGGGTCAGAAAAACAGTTTTAAAATATTTTGAAAAATCTTTTAACACTTCTAAAAATCCACAAAACTTGTTTTAACATTTTGTATTGAAACACAAACATGTGATAAAAATTTCAAGAAATATATCAATCATATCAATTCATTTTTGAGTCTTGCAAATTTTATCAAAAACAAAACTTGTATTTTATCAAACTTGATTTTTTCAAACATGAATAGGATAGTCAAAATAGGTTGTTTAAGAAGTTTAAGCATGCATGTATAAATAGAAACCATCTACTATACATATAAACAAATTAAACTTGTTTTGATCTATTATTCATGAAAACAAAATTCAAAACATGAAATGTGTGTGTTTGTGCACTTGAGCATATCAACTATACTAAGCTTTACAAATGGATCTAAACACACTATCTAAACTATGGATACCTAAGTCTTCTTGATGATCTTCATCTCAAGTTGACTTGCTCCAAAACTCCATCAATGGGCTAGCAATGTGTGATCTTGAAGCTTTGGTCCTGGAATCACCATGAAAAGCTTCTAAACTCCTTGTTGAAGCTAATCACCAACTAATATCTTGGTTAATGATCTGAAACTTAAACAACACAAGATTATTAGTAAACATAACTACATTAGTTAATCATCATCAAAACTAGGGTGGAAGGCCTTTGGGCCAATAATCTCCCCCTTTTTGATGATGACAAAAACTCATGGAGTTATATATGCATGGATTAAAGTTAAGCTTCAAAGAAGCTCCCCCTTAACTCATGCATAAACAAATAAACAAAAGATATGCAATGAATGTACATAAACATGTATGCATCAACATGCATAAAACATATAAACATGTTCTAGAAGCTCTAGTTACCAATTAAATTAATAAAACATTAACAAAAACACTAGATGCTCTAGATACCAATAAAACTTAATATATACAAAAACATAAGTATGGATATATAAAACTCAAATTATTCTCCCCTTTTTGTCAATCATCAACAAAGGGGTAAACAATCAAAACAATAAATGAGGGGTAAAAATCTTTCTCCCCTTTTGTCAATCAAAACAATAAAACAATGTTCTCCCCCTTTTTGTCTAAAACAAAAAATAAAGTCAATAAGGGGTGACTATAATCAACATGATATCAATAGAAACATATGTCAATGAAGCATCTTGATACCAATAGAAAAGTAAACAAAGATCAATAAATGTTATATGCTATATACATTCATGAAGAGGAAGACGCTAAGTTAGCTTCCCTACACATATGCATTACATGAAAGAGGGATGTTAAGCCCTAATTCACATAACACACATTATGTAATGCATAAGAGGAGATGCGAAGCTCCCCCTACACACGTGTACCACATAAAGAAGAGATGTTAAGCTCTTCAATACAAGATACACTCACCATGAATCTATATGTAGAAGAGATGTTAAGCTCTCCTTGCATATAGTCAATACAAATCAAAACTTTTGAATATTTTTCTCTAAACAAAATTTTTAGATACCAATTTAAAACACAAAACATCTTGATACCAAAAGATAGTATTTTCTTTTTAAGTCATATAAACAATTGAAATGACCCTTTTTTTTTATCATAAAGCAAGGGAGTGAAAAACTAAATACCAATTGAAATATGAAAATCGAATTTTCTCCCCTTTATGAAATACCAACAAAACTATGTATACTCTTATTTTAACAAGCCTATGCATAGTTTTTTTATTTTAAAAATAAGCTTGAATAAAGATACCAATTGAAAAATGAATCAATTGAAGTAATAGATGAAACTCAAGCTCTAGCATAAACAAAATTTGTGCTTAAGATATAGAAATATAATAGCACAAATAAAACAAGTATATGTGTATGAAATAGAATGAGTACCAATCACTAATAGATGATACCAATTGAAAATATACATACACAATAAACATATGAGTATACAAAAGGATCAAAATGATACCATTGAAAAGAGTTCAATGATACCAATTGACATAACAATAAAAGCATGGTATAGCTCATATAACTAATCCTCCCATCTCATGCACAAGTTAAAAAAAAATTTCAATATAAACATACAAGGCATGGACTCCCATCCAACCTCCCGTGGATGGTAGGGGTTTTCAAAAATAGATTTGAAAATGTAGTTTTGTTTGAAAATCACTACCAAATTGAAGAATACGAACTAGTCAAAATGAAAAACTTGTTAACTAGTGCGAAATCCTTCAAGTAAGGAATAAACTAAAAATAATTTTAATAAAACATGAAATCCACATGATAATCAACACTCTAATTCAATTAGGTATAAATATGACTCATGAATACAAAACATGAGCAAGCAATAAATGTGAGTGTACAAATAAAGTGTGAATATCATAATCATGAAAATATTCATTAAGCTCAATTATTCCTTAAACATTGAAAACACGAAAATCATCAAAACTTATTTAATCTTCATGGCATATGTATGTCAAGTACAAATTAAAATATACATACATATCCAAAACACAACGAGTCCACAAAATATATGCATTAAGGCACGTGGCTCAAAAGGATAAACATGTATATCTAATAGTTTGGACAAGATAGACATATACATGAAGTTAAACAATTAAACACAAAATCAAGAAAAACTAAATCTTCCTCCAAAACAAATTTCATTTCATGGTATATGTATGAATTGTCAACACAATAAGTATACATACATATCCCTAAACACAATTGAGTGCATATATAGATTTGCATGAAAGGCAAATGACTCAAGAGGTATACATGTATATCTTAAGTTTGGCAATACAAACATATACATGAAGTGAAAACTCATAAAACAAATCCAAAATGGAATACAAGTTTGAAATGTACGAATAATCAAAACTAGACTATACTAGCACATCTAATGGGTTCAAATAAGCAATCAAGCCCAACGTATATAGATTTATTTGTGGCCCACTATATGTACAAGTATAAGTCCTAGTCTTAATGAAAACTAACATCTAAACATATATTCAAATCATGTAGCATCAAAAACAAGATAAAATTCAACATGATAAACAAAAACATGATTATTATGAATATCTATATGTTATTAGAAATATGATATACGCAATATCAACCAAATAGTGAGAACACAAAAGAATTTATCCATATTAAACATGGGTGTCTCAAATGACTAAACATGTATATCACAAGTCTAATAAGCATGGCATTTCATACTAATCACTAAACAATGAAACATGCTATGAAAGATAAACATGGAAAGCATGTAAACAATAAATAAGGAGTTAGAGATTCGATACCAAAACCAATGAGGGCAACGCTCTAGTTCTCCAAAACAAAGGTGGTCCTCTCCACCAAACCTTCCCTTGAAAGTGATGCATCCAATTGATTTCCTTTAAGTCCGGAACGCATCCACTCTAAGGTGTCATCACTCTCACGTCATGTGAGAGCCCACACCTACATCAAATAAAGGAGGGGTGGTCTTTGGTACCCATATCTTTTTGGGTCCATGGGGGTTAGTACCTTCTCTAACCCAAACAAAATTCTTTGCTAAATTAGGAGTATGTAATCTATCATAACAAAATTTAGCAAGGTGGCCCTTACGTCCACAATGTGTACATGTGTACACATGAGCATACTTGTGATGGGTGTGTCCCTGTGGAGCATGTGTATGCCGTGGAGGGTGTGCATGCATAAAGGATGGAACTTGTTTCTTTCGAACCAAGGTTTCCAACCGTGAGTGGTTCATGGCACATTGGCTCATAGTGGAGCCCAAACAATCTACTCTCTTCTTTAACATACAAATATCATCATTAATCTTAGAAGAAGAGGTACATGCATTAGGTAGACTAGATGAAGAAGCTACACTAGCATGACAAATATGTGCATCCATCTTATTTTGTAAAACAATATTTTTCTTTAAACATACATCTAAATCATTTGAAATAGAAATTATTTTATTTTTCAAAGTAACATTCTCTTTTAAACAAAATCTACTTTAGAAGACAAGTTTTCATTCTTCTTTAAAATAGCATGGCAATCATTTTTAGATTTTAAAAAATCATTTTCTTTTAGTGTAAGTTCTAATTGAGATCTCAATGAATCCCTTTCATTATAGACCTCAACCTTCTCTTTCAAAACATTGTTAAGTTTAGAATGCAAACTCTTATTTTCATTTTCAAGTCCTAGACTTTTCTTTTTCAAAATTTTATATTTTTCTATTAACTTTCATAAACAATTGAAAGTTCTTCATTCAAAGCATGAGCATCATAATTATCACATGAAGAACTAGAACAATCATCACTATCTAAGTGGGTTTCCGATTGTACCTCAAGGGAGTCATTCCCTTGGACCATTAAGCATTGAGAGTCGGACTCTCCGCTAGATTCCTCCGGTTGATTTGGCAATTGAAGCTTGGAGGTGGTGGTTGTTGTCAACATATTCCACGCTACAAAAGCGGAATCAATATTAGAAACATGTATAAGATATTCTTTTGAAAGTGTGCTTCTAATGGCCTCAAGGGCTTGTGCATTTGCCCCTATATGATTGCTATCACTAAGGAAGGATTCCTTGATAATGGCAAGGTAAACCTTATGTCCTAGGGTTTGTAAATAAACGGTCATCCTAATCTTCCAAACATGAATGTTGGAATGGTCAAACATAGGTGGGGTCATGAAAGCCATGGTAAACTATATGAGTGTGCAAACAAGCAAGTGCAAACAATAGATTAGCAAGCAAATGGATCTCACTCCTAGGATGTTAAGCCTAAGTATCAGGAGCACTAGCTCTGATACCAATTGAAAAACCCTAGAGGGGGGGGGGTGAATAGGTGTAAGTGCTAATCTAGTGAACTAAATGCTCTAAATGCGGAAGCTTAAAAACAAATCTTGCAACACACTTAATACAACACACAAGTGTAGCCGAATTCCCCGTGAAGGGCTCTGGACTAACTCCTCTTGATTCCCCTTGAATGGGTTGAGGTGCTATGTGAAGCTCTTGCGGTTAAGTATAAGTGAGGCACACACAAGCAACCAAGCATATACAAGATATAGCAATATGAAATATGCAAGGCACAACATAAGCATAGATATGATATGGCAATATGAATTATGCTCAACACAAGCAAATATGATATGATGTTATGAATGATGCTTTGCACAAATAAATGCGAGAGAGAGTTGAGAGATATTGGATCAAACGCAAACACAAGAATATGTTTCGAGGTTCGAGCCCCTAGCTCTACATCCCCGCCTACACCACCGTGTAGGATTTCCAATCCACTATAGGAGTACCGAACTCCTCTCTCAATGCCACCGAGGCAATACAACCACAATCACACCTCTACCGAAGAGGGATAAGGCCCGTAGCCAATACAACACAATCACCTGTATCGAAGAGGGATCCAAACACCAATACCACTCCGATCAACCTCTACCAAAAAGGGATACAACAAAAGCAAGGAGGGTTTACAATCAAGGAGGGTTAACCTCAACACTTCTCTTTTCTCTCTTTTCCACAAAACAAGGATCCTAATAGATTAGGATAGTATGATAGCTCAAGTGTGGAAAACTAGGTATTTTTGGAAACAAGCAACAAAGAAAATACTTGGGAAACTCTTATAAAAGATAGAGAATGAAAACCAATACAAATATCCCAAATTCCTATTTTCTTTGATTTTTCAAAACCAAAACAAAAAGGATGAAATCATTTTAGCACAAAAACTCTTTTCAAAACTTATTTAAAACACTGAAGAAGTCAGGATTTTTAGCTCTAAAAATCTTGGAGAAAACCTCAAACAAATGGGGTATTTATAGCCCCATCAGAAAACTAGCCGTTAGGCTGATGTGGCAGCCTGACAGGCTGACGGTCGACCGGCCGATCGACCGCCAACGGTCAGAAATGTGACCGTTGGGTAACCACGGTCGACCGGCCCGGTCGACCCAAACAAACAGAGAGCACTGCTCTCAGACCAGTCGACCGTCCGGGTCGACCGTCCCAGAGGTGCCAAACGTGCACAGATCTGTGCACGTCGTCGACCGGCCCGGTCGACCGACTTCAGCCCAAGTCGACTAATAAACTGACTTAGTCGACTGGTTGAAGCCTGGAACAGAAAACTGGGTCAGAAAAATAGTTTTAAAATATTTTGAAAAATCTTTTAACACTTCTAAAAATTCACAAAACTTGTTTTAACATTTATTGAAACACAAACATGTGATAAAATTTCAAGACATATATCAATCATATCAATTCATTTTTGAGTCTTGCAAATTTTATCAAAAACAAAACTTGTATTTTATCAACTTGATTTTTCCAAAACATGAATAGGATAGTCAAAATAAGTTTGTTTAAGAAGTTTAAGCATGCATGTATAAATAGAAACCATCTACTATACATATAAACAAATTAAACTTATTTTGATCTATTATTCATGAAAACCAAATCCAAAAAATGAAACGTGTGTGTTTGTGCACTTGAGCATATCAACTATACTAAGCTTTACAAATGGATCTAAACACACTATCTAAACTATGTATACCTAAGTCTTCTTGATGATCTTCATCTTCAAGTTGACTTGCTCCAAAACTCCATCTATGGGATAGGCAATGTGTGATCTTGAAGCTTTGGCCCTGGAATCACCATGAAAGCTTCTAAACTCCTTGTTGAAGCTAATCACCAACTAATATCTTGGTTAATGATCTGAAACTTAAATAACAAAAGATTATTAGTAAACATAACTACATGAGTTAATCATCATCAAAACTAGGGTGGAAGGCCTTGGGGCAACACTTAATCCTTACTGCAAATAAATATTATATGTAACCACATAGAGAAGTTTGAATTTATAAGCCGAAGGTTATATTTTTTTCAGATTTTATGTATTATTCATATCATTGATTTGTTGTTCTTAATCCTCACTGCAAATAAATATTATGTTTGTATCGACATTGTGACCATGGTCGCAGATACAAGATTCATATGAAGTATTTGACCTTGGTCACTGGTCTCATCAACAATTTTTAATCTTTTCTGTAGTAATAATGAGATCTTAGTCGCAGTCCTAAAGTAATTTGAATACTTGTTTATTATTTTTTTTATACGCAGATTTTATGTTTTTTTAGGAATGCGACCAAGCTCGCAGTGGTCAATAAAATATTTTTTCAATTATTATAAATTGTGGCTTTAGTCGCACTCTACAATTATATTAGGATTGTCTCATGTAGAACTCATAAACATGTCATTTTTTGTGCTTAATTGACATGTAAATAATTTTTTTTGCAGAAATTTATGATATGATATGTGTAGGCTGTCTAAAAATGACTAACAGGCAAGCCACCAAAGAAGCAGTCTCAAATACGCAAAGGATTGAAGCCCGCGTCTCAACTTCAAGACGCGTCGGCCTGAAGCCCGCGTCTCAACTTCAAGACGCGTCGGCCTGAAGCCCGCGTCTCAACATCAAGGCGCGTCGGCCTGAAGCCCGCGTCTCAACTTCAAGACGTGTTGGCTCGACGCCCGCGTCTCAACTTCAAGACGCGTCGGCCTGAAGCCCG
>JAVJIF010027551.1:0-66327 GCA_038442645.1 Agave tequilana
CATATAGTACCAGTTTACAAGCGGAGATCTCATTTTTTTTGTTTTAACAAGTAAAAATTCAGAAGATTTGTAGTTATAAAATGACGGTAAAACTACACAATTGCAACAATTTCTTTTGAATTGAAGCGTTCTCAATTAAAGCTTGTGAATTCCTAATAATGAAATTTTATCTTTTTTCAGCTCTAATTTTTCTTATATATTATATATATATATATATATATATATATATATATGTGTGTATATATATATATATATATATATATATATATCAAATAACTTAGTAGTTGAACATTTCATGAGCAAAGTACATATGATATTCTTGATAATTCTCTTTCTTCTAAATTTCTAGCTCGAGAGTATCGGATTTTCTACTAGATATTTACAATTTGAATCAGTTTAGACTCGACCAAAGTTAAATTATAGCTTAATTATATAAGTAGAGAAATAAAAAGTTGAATTATGAGAGATCCAAAGAGGCTAGTTAAAAATAAGGAGTTTTCACAAATTATTTTGTAAGCACAAGTCTCACAGAATTATTGTGGGATAAAAAATGTTTAACAAGGATCAAGATAGGTAAAAGAAAGCAAGAAGAAGACTTTAAAGGACTAGCATGCAAATATTCCTTCCATAACAAACTATTAATAATATAATAGTCTAATAGCTACTAGATCCAGCTGGGTACAAGTCATGGCACAAATCTTAGTTGGAATCAAAGTAAAATGTTGAAAATCTCTCTCTCTCTCTGTCTCTCTCTGAGAGAGACAGTGATGGGAGTAGAAAAATAAAAATGTGGGACTTTTGTATTCAGAGAAGGGAAGAAGGGAGGATAGGAGGGAGCAATGCTTGGGGAAAATTTCCATGCTTGTGTCAAACATGAGAATCTTGTATTATATCTAAACATGAGAAATAATTAAGTTGGATAACAAGAGAAAATATTGTATTTCGAGATATACTTGTGTAGTTCTGAAAGGATTCGAGTCTGAATTCTTCTCACTCAAATACAATTATATATCATTCGAATACAAGATTCATTCTGTTGAAATTGATTTATATTATTTCAAGTATTTGTAAATAAAAATTGAGTATTTTAAATACTTTTTGCCTATGCATCATGTAAGGAAAAAAATGAACAGGCTAAATAGTGAGTCGGTTACTTTAATAGTGTAGAACATTTGAAATCTAACTAGTTTGTAGGGATTTTTAAATATTTAGGTCATGATCAAATGATCAGATCAAAGATTGTATGTTAAAGACATAAATGTAACTAACTTATTACTTTCGGCCGTTTATTTTGTGCCGCTTGATGGATAGACAAAAAGTATTCAAAACACTTGGTTTTTTATTTTTACTTACTTTAAATATATAGATCAACTTTAACAGAGTGGATTTTGTATTCAGATGATGTATGATTGTATTTGAGTAAGAATGATTCGGACTCGAATCCTTCCGGAACTACAAAAGTCTATCTCATTGTATTTCTTCTAATTAAGGTTACATATTCAAACACATACAAACAATACGACTTTAATATTAATTTTTTTATATCTATTCATTTAAAGTATGAACGTAAACAAATAGTGTTAAACTATACTATCTGAATAATTTTCTAAACATATAGTAAATATCTAAGTTTCTAGTGCATATATACTCTATGGTGTTTTTTTTCAAACTTTCTTTCACTCAAAATATAAAGACTTAGCTTAATATATCTCTCTATAGCAAATTAAGCATGCATGGCAGGCATATTGTTTATGTATTAATATTCTAATCAATGGTTAATGATACATAGAATTTGATTGCAATTTATTTAATTTTCCTAATTATTTATTATCTCAGATAATCACTGATAATTTTGCACTCTTGTTGTACATTATAACAGTTGTTAATCGAGCATAAGAAAGGCGATAATTTTGTATATTTCTGGGTATTAGACTCGTTATTAGTGGAGAGAATACAGTGATCTTTTTTCATGGGTAAAGAAGAGCTTAATTAAAAAACTAAAAGCAGAGAAACAAGAGATCATAAATAATCAAAAAAAAGTGATTAAAAGGAAAAAAATTAAGGGCTCGTTACTGTTGGATGTGGTTATGATTTTGAAGAGATTATATGTGAGTTATTAGGGCAAAATGTTGATGTAGAGTTGCTTTTCTCGCAAGCAAGTGTAAGTGTTAAATGACATTGCAAGCTAATGAGACATGCCTAAGTTATGTAGATTCTGATTAGGCTCTCGATTAGCTCAAGATATAACAAAAAATCAATTTAGAATATCATTTTCAGTATCTATATTATTATAAAAAAAAAAAGCATAAGTTGGAATGTGATAAAAAGATTTTGTGTGACACTTTTGCTCAATTCAAAATTTTTTACTGTCGTTATGAAATTTTAAATATATAATTTTAAAATAAGGTAATTTAAGGAATTTAAAAATATATATATTAAAGCTCTCTCTTATAATCTAAAATTACTCAAACTATCTATCTATTTTTATTTTTTTATCCTTATTTAGAAGTCTAACTAACCAATTATATTCTCTCTGTATATTTGATGTTATCCGAATACAAATACTCTCTTTTTCTCATATGAATTTACTAATGAAATATTTATCTCTATTATTGTTGTATTGTGAAAAATTAATCTTCGCTTATCTCTCTCTTTCATTCCTAATTTTTTTGAACTAAGTATATATTTTTATCTCCATTTGAAATAATTTGCTCACTAGTTAGAGTTCAAGCCTATTATAAGATAATAAATAAATAAATTTATACTATTCAAAATAATTATGAAAATATAAAATAATATAGAAATATACAAGTTTGTTATCCTAATCAATAAACTATTTTTTTTAACAAAAACTCACAATTCAATAAAAAAAATTAATTTCAAACTTTTATGTTCAATTAAGTTTCAAAAAAATCTATTAGGCTCATCATTAGTGTTGTTATCAATTTTTCATTTACAAAATAATTCAAATATTAGCATGTTATTTATATAATTACAAAAAGTAGTTAATATAAATAAGTCAATGTCATCTCTAATTAAAAGTTCACAAATTAGCTTAAATAAATAATTTATAGACATTAATAATAGAATATAATATTTTGTACAAAATATAGAAAAATCATAATCTTATAAATTATCTTTCCTACATCTTAGTTTTTTTTTGAATAAACATATGGTAAATATCAATTTGTAATAAATTTTAAATTTTATATTCTTTTAAAATAAATCATATATCATGTTAAATTTAGATAGGCATTAATATAAAACTCACTTCGTTACTGTATTTATGCATGTCTTATAATCTTAAATAAATGATAATTTTTAGAAAACAGTTGAGATTATAGTCTTTATTAAATAGTTATAATTATTTGATAATATTAAATAATAAGAACAAAAGTATATTTATATTTCATTGTCTTTTAATATGCATCACATGTACTTGATATACTAGTGTAGATAAATATCAGAGTCGAGTTCTAAGGCTACAGTCAGATCAAATGTAAATACCTTAAGATTGTTATATATAAATTTTAGGTGTTGAACATAATATCCACACACATAAAGATCGAAAGATCAATGGTCAGAGGAAGAGATTTTCTCCGATCAAAGGAGGTTATTGAATTGACTAAAAGCAGAAGAAAAAATAATTCAAGTTCAAAGTTGTAAGTTTTGATCTTTCCTTACCTTTGAGAAAAAGATGTTCATTGAGGATATTAACTTTAATGATGACTTAATACTAGAAATCTTTTGGTATACATTGCATCATGACCTGTTCCCATGTATTAGATGTATGTTCATTGATTCAAAAAATCACTTTTATATATATAATATATATAATATATATATATATATATATATTATATATTATATATATATATATATATATATATATATATATATCAGCTGACAGTTGAGAGTCGCTCTTAGCCTGCGATGATGTGGCACATTATTAGTCATACTAATCAGAATGACCCACCTATTGAAACAACTGAAATTACTAAATATTTCTGCGGTAAAAGATAGCATATCTGTATAGTTTATTATTATTTTTATATTACTGACCTTAGTCAATATTGTCACAGTTATCTTTATAATTGTGACCAACTGAATATGGATCAGGTCTCTTCAAGTGCAACTTCATCAAATCACGAAGCAAATTTGAATTCTTATTTATTATTTTTTTATACGCAGATATTATGGATTTCAAGAATGTGACTAAGTTCTTAGTGGTCAATAAAATAATTTCTCAATAGTTTTAAAAGCGACATTTGTCGCAGTCTATAATTATATATAGGATTGTATCCTGTGAAATTCGTAAACATGTCAATTTTTTGCGCTTAATTTATATATAAACAAATTAATTTTTTGCAGAATTTTTATAATACGATATGTTAGGATTTTACTGATTGCGAACATAATCGCATTTTACTTATTCGTATGCCACATATAAACGATTAAAATTATTTTTACATATTGCATGCGAATAATGACTGCGACTATGACCGCAGTGCTTAATGACAACATGTGGTGGATGATTTTTTTGCTAGGTTAAATGTAATAACAGTGAATAAAGACCTCGACTATAGTCACAGTTTACTGATTTTATATATTTGTTTTTCACTGTGGTTGTTTGTCTTTTTTTCATACATGAGAAGAACTTTGAATTTGTGTTACACACTACATCCGTAATCGCAGTTTTTTAATTTGTGATATACAGTGAATTATACTGATTTAAGAGGATTGCGATCATGATCGCAGTATCATCTGTTTATATGTTAACTTCGGACTGCGACCATGGTCATTATTTTTAACTTGATTGAATGCACAACAATCAAGCTATTTTTGTCAGGACTGCGACCATGGTTGCAGTTTCATGTATAAATATACTTAAATATATACTGCGACCATAATACCAATATATATTAGTTGATAGTAATTATTATCTGAGTACTGCGACCATGGTCGTAGTTGAGATGCAAAATAATAACTATATATTTAGAAGTAAATTTTATTTTTAACATAATATGGTCAGAAAGAGACCTTATAAAAAAGAGCATTAAAAGCTCTTAAAAGAAGATAAAAATAAGGTGGATATCAGAATAGTAGAAAACCCTAGTCCTCGTCGTCGTCACCATCATAAGAAGATTTGTTGTCTTCATTTTCCTTGTCTTCCTGTTTATTATTTATTTCCTCATCTTCTCCCTCGTCGACCGGCTCGCTGTCCTCTTCACTTTCTTCCTCTTTTTGAGGGTACTTTGGTTCGTTGATAAACTTCCAGAATAGATCGTCTGTTTTAAGCTCTTCTTTCGATCTGTGTCGAGAACCTACAGAGGATATGCTCAAAAAAGCGCGCCTTCAGCATCAGAAGATATGTTTTCATCAAGCATGTCTTTGTAAAGTGGCAGAGAAATAAGTTCCTTCTCACTAGGCCCCATGAAAACTTCATCATTCACATGAAGAGGAGGATCAGATAAAACATTATTTGATGTAGTGAGATAGTCAAAATGAGTGAATTCCAGACTGCTATCAGATGTACTAGAATACTCTGAAGAAAGAGAGCCGGCGAGAGAATGATTGAAGTTGAAATCTGAGTGTTCAGAGAAAGAAGATAGGGAAGATATAATTCAAGAATGAATTATTTCAGGGAGGCTGAAAATTAAATTGAAAAAGAAGAGCACAAATATCTCTTTTAGATATGAGATAATATATTAGTTTAAAGCACTATAAAAAAAGCCAATACTGTGAAAGGACGTGAATAGTAAAAATAAGTGTTATAGGCGACAGTTAAGTTTTCGAAGAAGCGATAAAAAAATTAAATATTTATTTGAAGTAGTTATGGCGGGAAAATACAAAGAGTTCTCTTTTTCTACAAGTTTATTGTGTGAACTACAAACTAGTTTTTTATAAAATATTTTTCCTATATATTTAGATTTCGTATGGTGCACATCTTTTCTTTATCGAGATTAATTTTAGTGTACCTCTTTTTTCGAGACTGTTGCTAATCACGATAGATATGATATTAATTACTTTAATTAAGTTATAGTAATTAATATAGTATTTAATAAGATGCGATATGCGCGTATTGTTCTCGCAGTCGCAGGGCTAATCTACTTTATTAAGTCTGATTATTGTTAGGACTGCGACTTTTTTGCATTTTATAAACTATTAAAATTCTGTTACGTATGGCATGCGAATAATGACAACGACTGCGGTCATAGTGCTGAACGATAACATGTTTCGTCTATTATTTTTATGCAAATAAAGAATGCGACTAGGGTCGCAGACGCCAGACGTGATATAAGATTGAAAGGTTTGTTATAATAAGTCTGCGATCATGGTTGCAGTGATAAAAGGTCTGCGGTTAAGGTTGCACTCGTGATATAAGATTGGACGTTTTGTTATAGTATGACTGCGAACCATGATCGCTATTCCAATATATTTTTTTGATTATATTTTTTGAATGTATGTGTATTGCGACCTTGATCCTATTTATAATATACATTGAGAATAAAACATTTTTTAGTATCAAGACCGACCATAGTGGCAGTTCATTAAAAATTACATAAAATATTATCCAACCGATCTGCAAATATTGTGGCAGTTATGAGAATATCTGATTTATAAAATATCTGCAAAATAAATCATTAACCATTGTATTTCATTATTTTTTTACATTGTACATTTATAATACAAAAAAAATATACGGCTGTCCTACATCAAATTTTATTTTTCTATTCATTTCAATTTCTTTCATTAAACCTATATGAACTGAAAATAACGCGAAATTAAATAATAAAAAAATTATAAATTACAACCAATTTTTTAGGTATCACGCATGTTTTTTACTTTTTACTGCTGCCGTTTTTTCTCACATCATCTTGATCCAATCTATTTTTTCCCTTTATATTTTTGATGTTACAGAATTATGAAATTTATAACTGCAGATAAATTCAACGAAAATTTCTTTGTAAATTACAAATATTTTTGGTAAATTTTTGTTGTGGATGAATTTTTACTAGTGTAAAAATAAAAATGAGGGTATTTTGTTCAACTTGATTGACGATTCTTTAGGCGGGATTTTTTAAATTTTTTTAGCGTATACACTCTACCATCGATATGTGGAATGGATTCGTCCACGTTACCGCCGGCTGAGGAACTCTCTCAGCTGTCGGCTGAGATACAGATCCCCTATACACACACACATAATCTATTTAGGAATAAAATTTCATAAATTTTCGTTATCATTGACTCGTTCATCGAAGTAGTCTCAAAGTTAAGTAGTTTTAGGTCTATCAAAATTGTTGATTTTTTAGTCACTTTGATGAACGGGTAAATGATAGCGAAAATCTGTGAAATTTTATTCCTAACTAGTTTATAGTTAATAAACCGCATCCAAAAGTTTGAATCTTACATATGAATGGTGTATCAATGAAATCAAAGTGGGAGTATCGACATTCTTGATACTTTTGAAAGTAGTCAAGCTCAACTATATATATATATAATTAAGTTATACTACTTTCAGGAGTATAAAAAAAATAAAAACTGTTGGGAAATATGAAGAATTAAACGTGAATCTTTGAGTTGAATTACAGCGAGATCCGTTGATAGAATCAATTGAATAATGGTTGGAGTGTGTTCTCCTTCCATTAGGGATGAACATGGTATATTCACATGTTCAATTCTGACTTCGAATGAATGAGATATTCAAGTCTAAAATTTGTCTAATTCAAAAGCCAAAGGGGGACTAAAGGTAGCTAAAAACATTTAGTCTCATATTGAACATGGGATGAAAGTTTGATGTGTTTAAATAGAGAAAAATGGGAAAAAGGATGTGCCTTTTAGGTACTTAGAGTTTTCGCGCGCGATTAGGGGGAAACTATGCCTGTGCGCCGCCGCCGGCGGCGTCCGTTCTTTTTGAACCGGGTCTCACGGGTATGAGTTACAGTAGATCGCGCCCACTCCGCTATCCGGACCCGCGCAACGGTTGACAGGAAACCGCCGCGAATCGTTACAACGGTTATGCGGTTTCTGTCTGGAACGAACTGGTGCAACGGTTCAGACCGAACCGTTGCAACCGTTGGGATGGTCAGACCAAACCGTTGCAACCATTCAGACGGATTTGCCCTTCCTGGAGCGCTATAAATAACGCTCATTTTCTCCCATTTTAATACACATAGAACACAGAGCAATACAACGAAAAGCTTTCACTCTCCCTTCTTCTGCATTCTGAACTGAAAGTCTGCAACTCGAATTCCGGATTCCAAAGTGAAAGTGAAGAAGAAGTAACTCGGATTCTGAAGATTCTTTCTAAAAGAACGCTCAGAAAATTCAACAAATTCTTTAATAGAATTGTTGTCTGAATCTGTGACTTCCAAAGAAGAATATTCTTCTATCTTCCTCCTTTCTCTAAATGGGTGTTCTTCCAATGCAAATACAAATATTCTCCCTGAAATTTGTCTTGATGCTGCTGCTTTGATAATCCCGTGAAGGTACTGGTTAAGTACGGTTCGACCGTACAGTGATTTGGTAGTGCTATTTATATACCGTGAAGGAGTGTTGTATCTTGGGAGACCAGCGTCCAGTAACCCGTTAGCACTGTAGCAGGGGACGTAATCGTCTTAAGGAGATTCACTATAAGCGTACCTCACTCCAAGTACTGTATAAGTGAATTAATTTTCTTTATACAGGGGTTATACTGATATTCAGTATATTGAGACTGACTTATATCAGTCTAATTGGTGTTTAACCAAGGAAGGTAATTGAAATGTGGTTCTGTAATTAAGGACCGTTCTATTGAACGCCGACCTGACAATTAGATCGGTGACATTGATTAGTTATCAATTGATCCTACATCTAACAAAAACAGTTGCATCATATAAATTCAAGAACCACATGGTTTGTTTGATGTGATCTACTACCTAAAAACAGGCTGCACGGTCAAAATTTCTGACAAAATAACACTCTCAAACTAAACCCATGCTGAGAAAAATGGAAGAGAACTTAATTGCAGTCCTCCACACGTGCGAGGGTAGATAATGGTCAATTAATGGGAGGAAGAGAAAAGACAAATGAGGGGAGGGTTGGGACCCAGCTACCAGTGAACAATGGTAGCTTGGGGACCGTTGAAGGCACTCAAGTGGCCTTTGTTCCCTTGTAGAGGGCTGGGTCCCATCTCTATTTCGGACTAATAAACCTTGTAAAAAGAGCAAAAAAAAAAAAAAAAAAAAAATTCATGCATAATGTGTAAAATAGTAGAAACTATCTTGCTAAAAGATTAACTTGTAACATTCATCTACCAAAGTGTGTGCAATGCAATTGAAATTTCATTCAATTTTTTTGAATTCTACAATTGACAAATCATTTGTTTGTTCATGGATCAAATAGTTGTAAAATTAACGATCATATTCTACTGTATGACCCAGGTCTCGTATTCTTGACTCAGAAAGTGATTTACTCGAAAACAGAGTTTCATTTCGAATTTCATAACTTTTTTTTATTCTTTTTTGATATGAATTTGTTATGTTCAAGTTTGAAGTATAAATGGAAGGTGGGTGCAAAAGAACTTCTGAAGATAAAAATGTAAGAAAAAGAAAGACACTTTTAATTTACTTTCCCTTTCCTACTAGAATTCCAACTTCCCCAATCATCTCATCTCACATCACAAGGACCAGAAAACAAAGGCATTCACGGGCCACTTCAACACTGACTTCACCTCACTTCCTTGTAATCTTGTACTGCTGAAACCGAGAGAGAGACAGAGAGAGAGAGAGAGCCTAACAATCAAAAAGAACCACACCTGGAGCTGGCAGTCTCTTGAAGGAAAAGAGTTTTGAGACAGAGAGAGCAACAGGTCACACACAATGTGGGCCAACAATTGCGCATGCATTCTTTCAACCAGCATTTTTTGATCAGTTCATGGCAGAGTCCCTTTCATTGGGATGCATGTGTGTGCTCGCACTTGCTTTTAGAGGGAGCTTTGGAAGTAAATCTATGGCCATCTGAGACTTTCTGTGAGCTCACTGAGACCACCACATGACAGAATCTCTCTTCACTCTGTTGTTATTGATCCAGAGCCTGCAGAAAGTTGATTACTCAGATTGAGGGTCACCTGTTTGTCACGAGTCTCTTCAAGACTGGAGAAGTCCTGTGGCTGTTCTAGGGTTCAACATTCAAAACGTCACGGACTTCACACCACAATCTCAAAACTCAATACTCGTGAAATTTTCACTGGAAAAAAATTTAATTCATCATTGTCTACTAATAAAATAAGTTTGTGACATATTCATAAGCTTTAAAAAAGAGCACTTTTAGAAAATAACCAATGTAATACTAAATACCCATATAAAAGAAAACAACTACTCAAAAATAAACTGAGGCATAAGATAACTGATGAACTAAGTGATGCCCTCCTCAGAAATGCAGAAGACAATACCAGTGAAGAACAGTGCTTATAATGACTACGATACAATAATGAATTCCTACATCACTTGCTCCAGTGTATACTACATTAAGAAAGAACATCACAAACTCAGCTTATTTCTCTTTTCAAGCCAAAAGAAAGAGAATGCAAATGAGAAACCGCGCGTGTATGTTCAGCCTCCAAAAACTAGAGAGGAAAAAAGAGAGGAAAATACAAAGAAATACAAACTAAACGACCAAATACCTTCACCGATATGTAGAGCTCAGAACACCCTTGCAGCATGCAGTCTTCCTTGTGTTAGCCTTGCCGTTTTGCTACTGCTGCTTGCGGATTTGAATCTACAGAGAATGCGAAGAAAAGAGACTTGAGCTCTTTACCTAATTACTCCCTGCAATTTCAAACCATAAACAGGCAAATTCATCAATAAGATTCATGGGAAGGGCTATCTGAGTGCATATCCATGGATGAGTCATTGTTACTGGAAGAATTTGACTCTCGGCTCCCACCATCATGGTTCCTAGACCCATTTCCACCATTCTGGTAAGATCCCCCTCCCTCGGCTAGGTGGTAGTGTTGCAGGCTTTGGCGCACAGGGCTGGAGAGTGCATTTGAGAAAACCGTGTTCTTTGTCTGATCAGAGTAAGAAGGCCGAGGGGCAAGGCCCACCGTTGTCTGTCCAAAAATACCAGAAGAGGCTTGGATTGCAGAGTTTGGGAAGTGGATTGCAGTCTGTGGGTACTGGTGGGAAAGCTGCAGCCTTGGCGACATTGATGGCTCTTCTCCTCCGTAGCCATCTCATTCTGCATTATAGAAATCTCAGTCAGAGAACAATTCATCATACAATTACACTATACCAAAAGAAATCTGTTTCAAAGTATGCTTTCAAGTTGTTGCACCCCATCATTGACAACGGAGTGGGCAGTATATCATTCTAAGCATCAAGACAATTGACAATAAAAAGGACACAGGAGAGATGCTGTCATGAGAGAGAGGCACATAACCTCTGTAATTTTTACTAAATGAAACAATAAAGAAAAAAAGCATTGGCAAAATTGGAACAGAAATTAGAAAATAGAAGACCTTTTATGCAAAAAGAGAGTATGATGGGCTTAGCATTAAGAATCTTAGTGAAATGAACAAAGACCTGTTATGCAAGCGGGTAAGAAGGCTAGGGAGATGAGTGAGATTAGATAAGCTCTTGGACCTCTCTATTGAAAAAAAAATACAGACAAGGTTTTCTAGAGGGTTCTTTGAAGGAGATGAAGGCATCCAGCCTTTGCAAAGGAGCGCCAAGCGTTGGACATAGCTACCATGTGGGAACACGAGCATCATTAACAATAGGTTAAAAAAAAAAAATTAACCTGTTCCCTGTTGTGGACCATCATCCCTTATCATGTTTCCCCAAGATATGTTGAGGGCACCATAATATTCTAGTCAATCAGTGGTGTGGAAGACAAATGAGGCCTAAGATGGAAAATAATCCAATAAAATCCAGTTGGGAAAACTAGAAGCTCTCTAAGTTCTGCTTCGGAATAGAATAATTCATACTGATAGTGGCCCTTACCCTAGGAATGTCAACAGGAAAGGTCCAGGCCACTTCTTTTGCAAGTCAGCCCATAACTTTCTCAATAATGGTGGTGAAAGATCAACTGAATAAAGCCAGTAGGAAAGGGGGAAAAAAGGCCCCAAACAAAATTAAAGCCTTCACGCAATTGCTCGTGAGTGGCTCACTCATAAGTCATAACAAAGAAAACTTGATGAAGAGGAACTCTCCTGTTTCTAGATGTCTTGAGTCCACAATTCTCGATTAGAAACCATAGACCATCTCTTTCTCAAATGTCCTCTTGCAAGCGTAGTATGGTGTGTTTTGCTTAACAGCTTTAATATTAACATGCCAATGGTCAAGAACATTTAAGGTACCTTGGACACAGGTGTTAGTCCCAAGGACAACTGAGGTTTGTGGGACATTTCGGACCTTCGGTGTTAGTCATGTTGCTCTATTTTGTGGCAACACCACTTAAAACATAACTGTTGCCGTTGAGAGGGTGATTTCTCTTAACATGCAATTTTGGGCAGGGCACATGGCCACAGGGAGAAATTTGAGAAAATCATTATCGTAAGGTGATGATCATCAGTATAATGGCCATCAGTGTGTTTATACCCAAAACAGCATCACATGTGCAGTTTGACGGGCTTAGACAGTGACATGGTGTTGCACTTTGTTCACTGTGTAGACTGTGTAGTATGATGCTTGTCATAGACTTGTTCATTATTCTCTTTGTGATAAACCCCAGTGGAATTACTCCATCTTTGACCACTCACTCACAAAAGAAAGGGAAAAGAGAAGAAAGACAAAGAAAGATGAAAAACGAAAAAGTTACTATAAGGCAGAAATGAAACACAGATATCACAAGTAGAGCCAATGAGCAAATGCTAGGTGAGAAAGGACAACGAGAAAAAAGATTGCCTTAATGCAAATTTATGGCAAAGAAGGACAAGGACAACACAAATAGTTGTCTAAATAAATGTAACTCATTCTAAATTAATCTGTATAATATTGACTAAGCTTGTGGTCATATATGAAAATTCTAGCTTTGAATATACTAGTGAAATAAATGTAGGAAACAATGAACGACTTCACATCTCAGACACAGCAATTTCATTTGGCATGAAGACATTGTTGCTAATCAACTTCATTTTGGTGCAAAGACACTATTTTCCGAAATGGATGGGAGAACCACAGATCAAGGTAACTGCATGAATAAGTTTCACAAATTATGATTGCATCTTTTAAACAAGTCCTGATTAAACAGGTTTTTTTTTAAAGATAAAAGGTCCTGATTAAACTGCTGCCAAGGATTCCATTTACATAATCAGTTTGCAATAATAGATACCACACAACATATTGCAAAGCTAAAGATGGCGAACCTGAATTTGACTAACAATATTGGCTGCTGTCACCCTTGACCCTTCCTCGTGCTGTCTCAATATCCATTGATAGATCTTTTCCTGCAGAGAAAACCACAATCAGCATGGTGCTTCCTTAAGCATATCATAGTTACGACAGTCAAATCAAAAGAAACAAAAATCCTAGGATGACGAGCATTACCAAAGACTTGTCCTATCGGCTACTCCGTCCCTCTCTCCGTCCCTCCCTTTATCTCTATTAAAGGCATCCAATACAAACAATAAAGTCCAAAATTGGGTCCAATAAAAAGAATAATTTAAGTTTTTTTACAATAAAAAAAGTACTCTAAAAAAACAAGACATAAAATTGCAGGCCCTGCGTGCAAGGGTTCCTCTTTCAATTCATGATCAAATTACTCATCACGAGTTCATCTCCCTTCTCACACTAGCTCAATATAATTTTTATTTTTCAAAATTAGCTCTCTAGTTCCCCAAAACTTGGAGGCAGTAATCCATCAATTGAACTTACAAGCAGTATTACTGACCACTCATCACTAAGATCGCTCTCAAGCATTCAATGTCAGTATTGGTCGAAATAACAGACCAACCATTTAAACACACCATGTTGCTCATAGAATTAATTTCATACTTTATTACATGGTCACCAACATCCTTGGTCCCACCTATGAAATTTAATAGCACAAAAAAGTAATCAAAACCATCCAAGATCTTTTGTATCCTTTAGTCCCTCGAATGCAACTTACATAAGGTAAACACTTGAATCCTTCCCACACACACGCACGCACACACACCCACAGGAAAAAAAGAACTCACCCCGCGCAACCCCCCCCCCCCCCCCCCCCCCAAAAAAAAAAAAAAAAAAAAAAAAAAAAAAAAAAAAAAAAAAAAAAAAAAACCCAACTCGCCCACCTCCATTGCACCCACATAGGCAAACACGTGTGCAAAAAGCTTTGATAGAATATAACAAAGAGTACAAGACTTTTGACGGACCTATTCAGAATGAAATTAAATATTCAAAGAATCTTAGGATTTACACCATAAAAGCCAACCCGCCTAGAAGTGCATTTATTCACCCACTTGCAATGGTATGTTACTTGAATTGGCTGGGATTGGAGAGGATGGTAGTGGGGAGATAGTGTGACAAAAGGACCATAGTCGCTGTGAGATGATACAACTGAATTCCTGAACCAACAAGTTGCATAAGATGAAACACAGTCAACTAGGCTAGCATGGCTAATCATTGGTTGTTCATGGTAACATTACAACATATAGTATAATGGGAACCGGATAGATACCATGTGGATAGTGACTTGAGAGCATTGGCGGAGGAGAGGGGTCAAGTGACCCTCCAACCCACGCATAAAGGGTTTTGGGTGTGTAATTTGTGCCCCCCCAGGCCCAATCTCTCTCTCTCTCTCTCTCCTCTCTCTCTCTCTCTCTCTCTCTCTCTCTCTGTGTGTGTGTGTGTGTGTGTGTGTGTGTGTGTGTGAGATTAACCATCCCCTTGTGTTTCATAACGAGTTCCAACTCGCGACGCCGATGACGGCTCTCGGCCTCTCTCTCATCTATAATTTGTCTCTAAGAACCATCCTCAAGGTCACGATTTGGGCCAGTATGGGTTTTGCAGCGAGTCTCAACTCGCGACGCTGGCGACAGCTCTCGGCCTCTCTCTCATCTTTGGTCGCTGTCTAGGAGAAATCATTGAGAAACCATCCCCAATTCCCATGGTTTCTGAGAAACCATCTCTGATCTCCGTTTCTCTCATCTCTGATCTCTAAATTCATCACCTCTTAAATCTTAACTCACACTCACATCCCTAAATCCTAAATCTCCAAATCTCCTCTCCTCTCTCTCAATCTCACTCTAATCCCTAAAATCCCTCTCTATAGTGCTGGAGCACTCGAGTAAGAAGCTAAGGACTTGGCGGCTTCCACGACAAGCGGCGAGTGAGACTAGGTGGCTTCCAGGGGACCATGGGTCACAAGCCACGCCCACCTCCTCTTCGTCGCGTATGCTAATTTTTTTTTTTAAAATTTGGAGTACTCATTAATTTTGTTTATCTTATCATTTTGATAAATTTTTAAAATTTTTATTTTTATCATGACATAATTTATTTAATTAGTGATAATATAAAAAATAAAAATCATTAAGATAAAATTAGTTGATTAGTGATTAGTGTGTTGTGTTATACTTTTGTTATAATCTTATAGAGGTTGCATGTTGGATGTACATTGTGAATGTAATTATTTAGATATTTCCTAATAACATATATATTGTGACATCGGATTATGCAAAATTACTGAGAGTTAATTTTTTTTTGTTTGTATGTATTAGTTCTAAATGAAAAAAGTGTTATATTGGGTTGAGTGATATGTAACATGTAGTTTCATTTTGTAACAACCACTTTTATACAATTTTGATATTATTGAATGTTATTTTGTGCCTCCCCGTCTTTGGAATCCTGGCTACGCCACTGCTTGATAGAGACGTAAAATTATGATTGTTGATTGGTTCTTGATTCTCATTTTTTTTATTTTTGCATTTCTAAACCTACTGTGGTGGAGATTTCCCAATGCGATTGATCGAACGGTCAATCTCACCACAAACGAAATGAGATCTATAAAATTAGGAGTGAAACTTTAAGTTTCAACACAGTGAATCAACGGAGACGAGATTTTTATGTGAAAATCCAAAATGAGAAAAACCACGGGGAGGAGAGAGAGAATTCACTATATTTTGAGATTACAATACGAAATGGGATCTATTTAAATTAGGAGTGAAACTTTAAGTTTCAACACAGTGAATCAACGGAGACGAGATTTTTATGTGAAAATTCAAATTGAGAAAAACCACGGGAGGAGAGAGAGAATTCACTATATTTTAAGATTACAATACTCTGTAAAGTATTCCCGTGTTTACAATTTCTTTGATCCTGACTTGGCCCCCATTCTTCTTGGATCTCCAGGTGTATAAGTACCTTGTAGGAGCGTAATTAATGGCGTTTTTTTTCTTGGATCTCTATAATTGCACGATTTGTATGTTGAGATTTTTTCATAACTGCTCAGATTGATGTGTTCCATTATGGGGATTGACATGCCGAGATATCCGTCACTATCTATAACTATCCTCACTGAAATATGGGAGTATTTAGAACACGGGAATATCATCGCAGCATAACTATCTTCACGATCTGGGAAATTCTACTGGTAAGCTGTGTCCAATAGAAGCAGAAATCTCCGCGGAGAACCCATGTCGAGGAGAAATCTAGAAGTTGTAGATGTCAGGGAAGGGCCCGAGGTCCTCTCCTCGAGGTCGAATGTGAGCTCAGGGCAAGGCACGAGGCTCTTTCCTCGGGGTTGAGTGTGATGTCAGGATAAGACCCGAGGTTCTCTCCTAGAGGTTGAAATGTGAGCCAACTGATATCTCGAGTTCGTTGTCCACTGATACTCTTGGTGTGGCAGGACACGTGTCACGATCTTGGAAAGCGATCAGTTTTTGATCACTACAGATGCCCCCTGCTCCTGCTAGAGTCGTGGGAGAAAAATCGGAAGAGCGAAGTCGGTGGAAGCCTTTAAGCGCCTGAATTTTTTTGAAAGTTTAAGTGAGGATCTGACTCATCAACGCGTATCTTCATGGAGACGTAACTGGTCGTGAAACATCTGGATTGTTAATTAATGCATACCTTCAGGTTTTAATTTGAGGATAGTTGGCCTCCAAACTGGCGTCTTTTCGATTGCTTGATGACGCGCTTCGATTGGAGCCGGTGATCTAGTTCCTCGTTACCGGTTTTTTAGGGAGTAAGGGTTGTTCTAAAGAATCTAATCCTCCCTCCATATAAGGCGTACGAGGATGAAAGAAAGAAAACTCTTATCAGGTGCGTCAGCGGATGGCTTCTCGCCCCTGAGCCTGATCCTCTTCCTCAGGGCATCGCGATGAAGAGAGATGTTTTTTTTCCTTCTGATGTATTCTGCTGGAGTCCATCTGGTTGGATATCGTTGTTTCGTTCCTGGCGGGCTTCTCAGTGGGCGGTGTTCATCTAGCTTCTTTAGAGGAGCGGGGAGCTGCCGGCGAGATACAGCTAACCGCTACAAGGATGAAAACTGCCCTCGAAAGATCTCCTACGACAGACAAGTCTTTGTTGTTCTTGTGTCGGGGTCTATAAATGGTGACAGGACAGGTTCTCGAGTCCCTTATATTTCCTCAAAAAGTAAACACAAGAATATAAAAGATTTCATGTATTCCACTTGTCAGATGTAACGAGATAGGGGCTGTTTAGTTAGGGGTAGAAGTGAGGAAGTGAAGAAGTAGTAATAGTTCCCTATGAAACTTGAGAATTGATTAGTGAGTTTTTCGGTGTTTGGATGTTATTGGGAAGTGTGGTTTGAAAAATGTTATGTCTTTTTCGATGTTTGGATTATAATGTGAAAGTGAAAGTGAAAAAGTTGACCACAAAATTTACCGCAAAATAATATTAAAATAAAAGTTAATTAAGAAAAATAAAAATTAGATTGTAATTAGAATGCAAATGAGATTTACATGACCACAAAATTAACTGTTTTGAACTATAACTTATTACAAATGAGATTTACATGACCACAAAATTAACTGTAACAACCTGAAAGTGAGGAAGCAATTGTGTAAAAAGAAAAAGAGAAGGAAAAGAGGGTTTCTCATTTTCCTTTTCCGGTGTTCGGATAGATAGGGAAGTGAGCAATTATATTTCCCCATTTCCTTACTTTCGCCCACTTCCTTGCAACCAAACATGCCCATAATGAATTTTAATGAAATGTAAATGCGTGTTATGGAAATGACTGAGTTGTTTAGATCTTGTCTGATTCGTATTATGGAATGCTCATACCCCTTCGGAGCCTGACTTCCGGATGGAAAGAATATGACGTGCCTACAATACTGTCTCCGGATAGTGTCTTCATCTCTAAGCGTACATACATTGTTCTTCGAGTGAAGTGAGGACTTCAGTCACGGAGTTAAACTGAGCCGAAAGGCAATGGTCCCCGAATGAAGTAAGAACTTCAGTCCCGGGGTCGATGGGAGCCCAGAGGCTGATATTGAGTGCTATTATTTTCGAGTGAGGGTTTACGTTCTCGGAACGCACAAGCATAAGATTCTGAGTGAAGAGAGCTCTCAGTTGCGGAGCTGGGCAGACAATTGCTAAATTGGGGATGAGCCTTCCGGGTCAGTTTCCAATTGAGAATGAGCCTTGGGAACCCAAAAATAGGTGTTTATACTGTGATTCTTGCGTGTGGGCTTCCCTCCTTGAAACACAGTCAAATTGGTAGTAATCCAATCGGGGATGAACCTTCCGGATAGTAGTTGCCCGATTGGAGATGAGCCATGACGGTTGCCCGGTAGGAATGAACCTTCTGAATGGTAGTTGTCCATCGTGATGAGCCGTAAGGGTGGTAGTTTCCTGATTGGGGAAGAGCCTTCCGGCGGGCAGTTGCCCAATAAGGGTTGAGCCTGAGAAATTGCCCGGAGGCGAATGCTTGTGTAACCAATCTCGAGTGGGAGGCTACCCCTCAAAACTCATAGATAGAAGTTCTCCGAAAGACACGCTTGTGAATGATCACATAGGTTTGGTGAGCGAATTGACAGGTTCAGTAGAGGAAGTAGAGAGCTGGGAGCCAGACGTTGGAACTGTTGGATCTTGAGTGGGGGAATCCCTCGATTCCCTCCTCGGATGTTCCATCATGACTCCGGAGAAGAGAGCTTGTAGTGGCCGACAAGGGCTGATCAGGTTCCACGGATTCTTAGAAAGATGTAGGAAGCCATTAAGAATGTATTTTTATTAATGATTTTAATAAAATACATAATAAGTGAATAAAATACAGCGAGCTTTTTATCCTTTTAAGGATCATCCATGCTCTTATTTCTCGAATTGGTGTTAATCAACCGTTCTGTATTGAGTGATCATGTGGTTCGGTTGATTCGGAGACAAGATCTACCGCCGTCTATCTATCTCGGAGGAGGCTCCGGGTGCGAGGATGTACTCTCAGAGATAGCCCTACTGGAATCTTTAAGATACTTACAGAGGGATTAACATTGAGAAGTTCGGTGTCCCTGGCTATCATTGAAAGAACAATGTCTCTCGCTCCGGGACAAGTAGGTTCGTGTGTTTTTTACTCCGGACGCTTCACCCAGGTTGACCCCTGATAGCTTCAAAGACGTCCTAGATCGGGACCTTCAGGTAGCGGTGTGAAGCTATCAGATACTTGGTGAAGATTGGCTCTACTGAGGGTGCAGGAATGATTGCTTCTTGAAAACGTTCTGTCCACGACCCTGAAAGTCAACGGAGGGGACTCTGTGTTGCGGCTCCGCAGTTGAAAGATGGGTTGGAGGAGCTTTTCATTGCTTCTTCCAATTAGATGTATGGTTGAGCTCGGTATAGGACCTCGCTCCAACGGGTGACGTTATATTTCACGAGATGCTTATACAGTGGATGAGTGATCCGTAGTCCGCTGATGAATGCGAGAGCGGACGCATATTCGTTGTAGTTGTGTACTTTGACTATCTGACTCTGAAAGTAGCCAATGTATGCCTTCAGGCTGTCGAAGGGCCTCATCTTAATGGAGCGGAGGTGATGGTTGTTCTGCTTGAACTCCTGACAAGAAGAGTATTGAGCAAGAAACAACTTGGTTAGATCTTTGAAGCTGTGGATTGAGCGTAGCGGAAGGGAGTGGAACCAGTCGGAGGCTACCCTCTTCAAGCTGGAGGGAAAATCCGGCACAAGATGGAGTCGTTCCTAGAATGGATCACCATCTTGTCCTAATACTGGCAGAGGTGCTGAACCAGATCGCTCTGACCAGAGTAGCAATCAAAGATCAAAATCATAAACATCTTGGGAAATTTATATTCAAATATGTCCTCGAAGAAGAAAAAATTGGATGCATTAGTAGTGATGACCCTGAATCTGCCGTGATGTGGCATACTCACTCCTTTGATTAGCTATTGTACGAGCTTGTTGAGATCTTGGATACGGATGAACTCCTCGGTCTTCCTCCGAGAATGATCAGGTCGATCCTTTGTGCGGGGATGAGAACTCGACCCGCCGCCGGATTGCTCCGATGGAGTGGGGAAGGCTGCTCTGTGACACCTCCGACTTTGAGACTGCTCGCCACTTGTAGCCTCTGTAGCAGTGGGACTCTCTGGTGATGAAAGCGGTACTCAAGTGTTCTGAAGGGCCGCGATCTGGGTGAAGAGCTGATCGTTTAGGCGTTTTATCTCCTCCCTTTCACGGGCCTCGCTTTCTCGATCCAGCTTCGCTTATTCCCGTTCGTGATCGAACAAAGCTTGCTGCTTTGCCAATTCCTCCTTCATGTCAACAAACATTTGGAGAAGTTGGGCTTCGTACGTTGATGGCGGGTGGATATCTCCGGTTGCCCCTTGCGACGGCGCAGAGACAATATCTTCTATGATGGGGCTAAGACCGCTCAGGGGAATAATGTCCCCAGCAGTGACAATAGATTTGCCCTTGGAAGTGGTCCCTTCGTCGGTGGTTGGCTGTTTTTTCGGGGCATGACTTGTTGGAGAGATTTTTTAAGAATGAGTTTGATAGGAGAGAAATCTGAGCGTTAGGACTCAGCTCTCAATGAAAGCAACAATTTGTGGAGAATATTTTCCAATGTGATTGATCGAACGGTCAATCTCACACCATAAATGAAAGGGAGTGTATCTAAATTGGGAGTGAAACTTTAGGTTTCAACACAGTGACCCAACGGAGATAAGAGATTTTCATGAGGAAATCCAAATTGAGAAAAATCACGGGAAAGAGAGAGTTCACCATATTTCAAGATTACAGTGAACTCTATAGAGTATTCCTGTGTTTACAATTTCTTTGATCCTGCCCTTGGCCCTTTCTTCTTGAATTTCCAGGTGTATAAGTACTCTGTAGGGGCGTAACTGATGGCGTTGTTTTCTCAGATCTCTATAATTGTACGATTTGCATGCTGAGATCTTTCCATAACTGCTCAATTTGTTGTGCTTTATTGTTGGAATTGTTGTGCTTTATTGTTGGGATTAGCATGCCGAGATATCCACCACTAACTATAATTGTCCCCATTGAAATAGAAGAGTATTTAGAACACGAGGATATCATAGCAACATAACTATCTTCGTGATCCGGGAAATTCTGTTGATAAGCTATATCCAGTGGAAGCAGGAATCTCCGCGGAGAGCCTATGTCGGGGAGAAATCTGGTAGTTGTGGATGTCGGGAAAAGTAAGGGCACGAGGTCCTCTCCTCGGGGTCGAATGTGAGCCCGTGGTAGGGCCCGAGGCTCTTTCCTTAGGGTTGAGTGTGATGTCGGGCAAGGCCCGAGGTTCTCTCCTCGGGGTTGAAATGTGAACCAACTGGCATCTTGAGTTCATTGTCCACTTGAGATACTACTGGTGTGGCGGGACACATGTCACGATCTTTGGGGAGCAATCAGATTCTGAACACTACACCTACCTAGCTAGCTGTTACAAATAAAGCTTTTGAAATAGTTACATCGAAACTTAATAACTCTCAATTGTTTTTCCTATTAACCTTTTTGTAAATTTTCCACTTTGAAGCACTTAATGAGGCCAAATTGAGGACAGCCTATTTGTAACTCTTCACTTTGATGTTCTTGGTATAAGACTAAATATTTGGCAAAGCCTTTCCTCTATAGAATTTACTAGAACATGCTAAACTATCATAGATCTAAATCAATCCTAAAGGGATGTCTTGCTATTAAATTAGTACAAAATAAGTAAAGGCAATCTACAAGAATTTGTTTGTCTTTTAACTGTAGCTACTGAAGACATATAGGGAGCCTATAGAAGGAGTAGTTTCATGAAGAAGAGACACATCGAAATAAACCATATAATGTCCCCAACAGTTCTTAAATGAAGAGAACAACATCAAGAAAGCCTATGAAGGACATGCTAATGCAAAGAGTAAGTATGACAAACTAACAATAACAAAGCCTCTAATGCATCGACAATGCCAATCAAAACTCACAAAATCAAATTTTAAGCTGATATAAATCCTTGAACCTGCAAGAATAACACACTACAAGCCAGAAATAAGCATGCCGAATAAAATATATAGCCTGGAAATTCACACACACACAAAAATCCATCAAAATTACACAAGTTGTAGAAAAACCGCACAAACGAATCTATACAATTCAGCAAAAAATCAAACTTATTAACTGATATAAATCCTTTTACCACCATCAGAATAACACAGCTCGATCCAGAAATAGCCAAATCCAATAAAAAAGAGCCCCCAAAATCAAATTTTTAATGGGTATCGTACCCTTAGCACTAAAAATCAAAATTTTAATTGATATCAATCCTCGCCCCTACCAAAATACCCGAAATTCACCAAACAATTAATCAATTTTGAACAAATTAAAGATTTTACTGACCAATCCATGGCGCTCTCCAGCCTGGAAAGCAATCTTCTGCTGGGTCATGGACTGCGTGTAGAGCTGGGAGAGAGAGTTGGCGGCGCTGCAGAAGGTGGAGTACAGCGTCCGATCCACCTCATCCAGCCTCGTCGCGTCCGACTTCCTCTTCCTCCCCATCGAATTCCGATCGAAATCCGAATATTTCAACACTCCATAACTACAAAGAAAGAGAGTACTAGCGAGAGAGATTCTCTCCAGATAAATCTCAATCTAGTTACCAAAACGCCAAAAGAGAAGTCGAAGAGAGAGAAAAGACGAGTGGGTTTTGAGTCATCGGCTGCTGTCGGACTCCGGTCCGAATGCGGATCCGGATCCGGATCCGCAACTGATGATGTCTTCACAAAATTGGAATAATGTTTAAAGGGAGGATTGTAGATTTGTTGGGCTACGAATTGGGCCCGACACAACCTATTAAGAGTTGGGCTTTGGGGATTGAGCTTAGTTTTATAGTCCAAATACATCAGCCTAATTTTGATATCGTATGCGTATTTGATACGAGTACGTGACCTATTTTGAAAAATCGGTACATCGAGTATGTTTTATCAAATTTCTTTCACTTGGGGACGTGTTTGGATTCAATCGGAAAATCGGAAATGTTTAGTGGGAAAACTCATTTTTTCATTTTCCTTATTTGTTTTGAGCTGGAAAATCAGAAATGGGAAAACTCCCTTTACACTTTTTCTTCTCTTTTGCGCTACAATTTTCTACTTACAAGATGTTACAGTTAATTTTGCGACCATGTAATTGTCTATTAAATATATAATTTTTAAATATTAAAGACGTAAAACTTTTTACTGTTTAACATTTAACTGACAAATCTATTATGCATTTTAATTTCTAATAGCGGATTTATTTCAATAATAGAGAAAAATGGGAATCCGCTGACATAGGAGGCAACTCCGTCTTATGTCATACTTAAAACTCAAGTTTTCGATTGAATTTTCAAGATCCGAACGCATATTATCATCTTCATATTCTCAAATATATATATAAATGAAATTTGTTTACTCCATTTTCTCTGGTTCAAATATTAACGGTTTTTAACAGGAAAATAAATCAGAACGATTAGATCAATGAGTAAAAGAACTCCAAATCACTTGATTTTTTATACACGTACATCTTAAACCATGAAGATGATAATGTGCGGTTAGATCGTAGAAAAAAATTCGAGAGATATGATTTTTAAGTGTATCATAGGACGGAGTTGTCTACCATGTCAGCAGATTTACATATTTCTCTTAATAATATTGGTATTATTTAAATAACCAAACAGTTAACATTGTAGTCAACTTTTTCACTTCCATTTCCACGCTACTAACCAAACACTGAAGCCCACCCTCCAAAACTAGTGACATCACTTTAAAAATAAAAAATAAAATAAAAAAAGATTTTGGCGCTTTTTTGTGAAAACCGAAAAATTCAGACTCATCCTCTCTCACTTTATACCACACACACCCACTGACTGCAGCAACGGGGCTGTTTGGATTCAAGGAATTGGGTGGAAGTGAGGAAGTGGGAAGTGTCTTTTCTCATTTCCGCTGTTCATCCAAATATCGGAAAAGGAAAATGGAAAAAGTTCTTTTCCTTCTCTCTTTTCTCCTTTACACAACGTTTTCCTCACTTTTAGAGTGCTACAGTTAATTTTGTGGTCATGTAAATCTCATTTGTAATAAGTTGTAGCACAAAACAGTTAATTTTTTGCTCATGTAAATCTCACTTGCATTCTAATTACAGTCTAATTTTTATTTTTCTTAATTAATTTTTAATTTAATATTATTTTGCGGTAACTTTGTAGTCAACTTTTCCACTTTCACTTCCACATTACCATCCAAACACCGGAAAGACATAACATTTTCCAAACCACACTTCCCAACAACATCCAAACACCAGAAAACTTACTAATCAATTCCCAAGTTCTAAAAGGAACTATTACCACTTCCTCACTTCCTCACTTCCTCACTTAACCAAACAGGCCTACAATGACAGACACCCTGCCGCCAAAGGCCGGGATGCTGCCGCACGAATCAGGAAGCACAGCTGTACGGCGATCGCCACGTGTGGGCAAACGGACGCGCTATCCTTCTCTCTCTTTCTTTATCCGCATCACGAAGTGGACCAGGACCCGGACCCGGACCCGTCGTTTTAGAATGCCCTCGCGAGTCTGACCGGGACCGACGGGGTCAAAGCCCCATTTCCTCGCCGATCCGGCGCTGGGCTTTTAATAAAGCGCTCGTCGACCTCAACCCCCTTTTCTCTCTTCTCTGCTCCTCGTCGCCGGCGTCGAGATCTTGGAACTATTCCAGAATAGTCCTCGTCGGATCCGGAATTTTCTTTCAGGTCCTTGATCTCTTCTCATTTCTGTTTTTTTTCCTGCCTTTTCAATTAATAGAAGCTCATTTTTAGGGTTTTGATCGCTTTTGAGAGAATGGAAATGCTTGTGTAATGCTTTCAAGATTGGTGCTTCTGTAAGGGAAATCGGCGTACGTTTACTGATTTCAAGTCGGAGAGGATGAACTTGAGATAGGAATTGTTTTTTCTTCTACTTGTTTTGACAATGATTTGGTCTCTGATTGCACAAAACTAGTGAAATTCTACTCTTTCTTTGAAGTTGTTAATATTGAAGTACAATTAGAGATATCAAGTTGCCATTTTTTTTAAATCAAACTACTTTAAATTATAGAACTGAATCTGCTGATTGCTTATCTTGGTGCTGCTTCTTAGTTGGCTTTGATTTGTTGAGAGTAATCATATTATATGTGTTCGAGAAGATTCTATATATTGTTAAGTATGATTCAGTGTAGAACTTATTTGCTGCAGTTTGTTGGCAAGTCCATTGATACTAAAGGACTAGACTCAATACAAAAAGATTCATGATTTAACTAGTATCATAGTCTCGTAGAACATTATCATGATTGTAAAATTCGGTTCTTGAGACTGCATTTTATCATAACGAATTAAATGAATTCATTGCTCAGAAGTAGGATGAGCTAAACTATTCTTAGTTGTGCACATTATATAACTTTCGAATAGAAGTAGCTTCATCTGGTCTTTGCCGTTTTCTTTTTCTTTCTGTGAGTATGAATGTTTGGAGGAGGACTAACTTGACTGCAAAATGGCTTGCATTTTTATTTCCGTTAGGATTGGACAGGTTTATTTATGATGCGTGGTTGAGTAGCAGCAATGCTGTTTGCTGTGGAAGGGGAGGATTCTTCTCTTCTTCGGCATCAGGGTATAGCAAAGGGCTTGCCCTTCTGCTCTTGGGCCAAAGAACTGAAGAGAAATCCATTAGAGTTTCACCATGGAATCACTACCATCTGGTAGAGCAAGGAGTTGGGTCTGAACGGCAGGCTTCCAGGAAAAAACAAGCCTCCTGCAGATGTACTTCCTTCATTTGCTTTGGTTGCAAGTCTGCAGGATCTGATGGGTTTTCTAATCCAAAAGTGGGTTCTGTTCAAAAGTTGAAACTTCACCGGAGTCATCGGATTCTTCTGATAGAGATAAGGTCAGAAACAGTGACTCCACTGATGAGAGTGATGTGAAGGTGTTTCTCAAAAGTAGCCTAAAAAATTCATCATCCATAAATTGCTCAGTAGTGAATGTTGATGATAGACATAATTCTTCAGAAGAGGTGCAAAGCAACTTATCTTATACTGATAGGAGGAAAATCCATTGGACAGATGCACACGGAAAAGAGCTTGCCGAGATAAGAGAATTTGAACCAAGGTACATTGAACAATTAAAAACATTGATTGACAATGATAGATTTTATTCATAATAGCTGCTATATTAATATGCACCTGTCGTGTGATTACATAGTTGTTCAGATACAGTTAACAATGCTAGATAATTTTGTTGGAAGGTCCTTAAATGCTTATGATGTATCTTGTTACTTGATTGTTTTAAGCTCTATTCAGTTATTGTTGACCACGCATCTCTAGTTGATAAAGTTACACCTCTATGCTATACCTATAAGATTGTAGCATTCTGACATCAAATAGGCTGAATTTTTAACATGTTTTTGTCTGATTTGCTGGGTGAGCCATATTTGATCCCATGACTTAATGGTTAAAATTTCTCTTTGGCACGCAGCCAATAAGTTTATAACGACAATTCCAAATATGATCATAGAGAACATAACATTACCTTCAGTGGCCGTCATAGATCAAATGACTAGGTTTTTACCCAACTGGCTTCTATCAGAGCTACTTGAGAACAGTTTTTGAGACAGGGCTGCAAGGACACACTGCCAAGTGCTAATCCAATCTACCACACGAGATTCGTTCTGGCCCCATTCGATCAAGCTTCTCCCTGCATAGCTGATCCCAGTGATGGGAAAGGCCTATATAGTTATATGATGATGATGGTGATTATAATGCCCAGGTATAGTGTATGTGATATCTTTTTAATATAATTCCTAAACACATAACTATGGCCCATACCTAATGAAAGTGTAACCCTTGGTGCCAACAACAAAGAAGATTTCTTGTGCCTTGTGTTGTTTTTCATAACTTCATAAGCTCCTTGCTGGTGAGGTGTGTTACTGATCCAAGTTTTAGCTATGATGGTTGGGTGGAAAAGCATAGGAATCAGCTTAACTGTTTGGGGAGTGCGATCTCAAGCTTGTAGATATAATTCAGCCAGATTAGCATGAGAGTAAAGCTATGCAGTGTGCTGTGATAACTCATCTGTAGACCAGTAAAGTGATATGATGACTTTGCGAAGTGACCAATACTACCTAAGAGAAGACTAACATAGATGAGAATTATAGGGATTAAAAGTTCCAGGTACTAGAAGTCTAAAACCTAAGCATACAACAGGGCCAAGAATTACAAGTTAGAAATATGTATATTCAATTGGGCCTTGAGGGGATGAAACTTATGGGAAACTATCTTATATGATTAATGTGTTGTGCAATAGAAATATTGTATCAATGAAATTGCAATTAGCATATACAAGAGGGGTAAGGTGAAAATTTTTAGCGTGATAAAAGGAACGGAGTTACCATATTTATGAGAAAACCCTATTATTGAAACTTAAACCATCTTTGACATTTATGGAGAGCCATCTGGATCCACACGTTTTACCTATTTAGTTGTCTATCTGGTAAGTAAGTTTCTAGACTCATTTGATTTATAATGGTCACACTAGTCTACTTTTATTTTGTATCTTCATTCACTGTTCGAATGGTCGGACATCTTGGACAATAGAGCTGCAGTACCACCACCAGCACCCACAAAAAAAAAAAAAAAAAAAAAAAAAAAAAAAAAAAAAAAAAAAAAAAAAAAAAAACACTGACACACATAAATACACCCAAAAAAGAAAATCAAACTTGAATCCATGTCCATAATGATGTTTGTAAGTGCAAACTCTCACTTCAACAGCCTTAACTACTCTTCGCATTGATATCCCTTGCTACTAGTTTGCTGATATATTACTATAAGACTCACACAACACATGTACATATGTATTTTGATCTTTAATACATATTTATATGTTTGTACTTTGATCTCTTGTATGTATACATGTATGTAGTTTGATCTCCTGTGAAAAACCATATGATTTGTGGACAACTTCGTGATAGACACAGGTGTTGGGAACGACAATCCTCCAAAACCTAGACAAGGATGCAATTTTATGTGTGTTTGTTTTATATAATGTATATTTAAACTAATATAAATGTATGTAGTTGCTTGTTATTCACATGAGAAAGAACCTAAAATAGTAAAATAATCTATGAACCATTAACTTTTCTTAGTAGGGAACATGCATACTTCATGTTATACATGTTTTTGAGGTGATTAAAATTCTACACATTAGAAATGTCCGACATTGATAGACATGTTTGTAGTGCCTGACTGCATTGGCAACACCATTTTTGGCTGGGGGAAATGTGCTACATATAATAGCAAGAAACTGGATATTTTGTTATGGGAATTACTGGTTGGTGCCACCATAAGTATTGCTCATGTTTCTTTTCTACACAACCTTGAATTCCTTCTGATCCATAAATCTCTGGAGGCAACACGTGGCATATGCATATGTATGTTGGCTTATGGCTAGCTGGTTGAACTGGGAGTGAGGATTTAAATAAGCATATATTTTAGATCCCGAAATGTTTTAGTTAGTTCTAAAACCAGCTGTTTTTAATATCAGGCCTCAAAAGTAATGTTTACTTGGGCTTGAATAAGAAAAGGCTTGGAGTGGGGTGGGCTGAACAAGGATAATAAGCTCCCTCAATCTATCATTCTGAAAATGACACTATAAAATAAACTCTCTTGCTTTAGCCTTTAAGATACAAAAGTATTTAATAGTGTTCTTTCTGACCTTGTGAATGAGAAATCCATTCCTGAAGGAAGTTTCTTTAGTTTATCCTGTCTGTCCATCCATTCCTTCGGCAGCTAAACGTTTCATCATGTGTTGTTGCATAAGCCGTTCTCTATTCCCTTAGTCCAAGAAGAATCAGGGTCATGTAAACAGAGAAACTCCCAAGTGACTTGGACAATGTTTCGAAGGAATTTGGAGTAGTTTGTATTGAATGATGCTACAATGCTAGGGTCACCTTCAATAAGACCATGGCAGAATCAGATCACAACAGTTAACCCCTAAAGTACGGGTTAATGTTCATATCAAAGTCTGTGTAAGCTTGGACGCTATTATGTAGATTAAGTATTTGAAATTATGACAGAAATTGAGGTTTATATCCTCTCTTCTCCATTTATTCTTACTGCAAATTAAGATTGTCGTGGATACTGCAATTAACATGCTGTTTCTAATGTGAAAGAAATCAATTCTTCCCAATTTCTTCTTACTATGAATTAGGATACTGTGATTGAGTAACATTCTCTTGTGCTACAGTGACTTAGGCGCATCAGATGACGAGTTTGAACCTGAGGGGCCAAGAAGATGTCAGTGTGTGATTCAGTAGATCTAATCTTTCATACAAATGTGGGATCAAATGTGTATGTAAGTGCATGAGGCAAATTTATGGAACCTTATATGGCAACTCAAGGTCTGCCCTGGTGCTTGTCTTGCACTGGGAGTTCCATCGGACATCCATTTGTGTCGTTTGCCTTCTTCGGCTGCCAATATGTTTGCATGAGCAGTTGCTTTGTGGAGAAGGAGATACCATCTCCGTTTTCGTTTGAAAATATTCTTGTTTTTCTTTGTTGTGGCCCGTGTGTATCAGTCTTCTCACATCTATGTACAGGCTTCCAATTTTGTCAATGCGGGCCTCTCGATATATTCTTATATTTATATATATATTTTTTGTACTGTATCAATATTCTTGATTTCCTCTTGTAATATTTCTGTTTTGGTACTTACCCGGCATACCACAAAGTTCAATGTATTACTGCATTTGCCTTTTTCTCCATGTATCTCATATGTTTTCTTCAACCTTCTCCTCTCTGAAACCCTTCACCGTCATGTAGTGCTCTAAAGCTGATGGACCTCTGAGGAGACCCTCAGCCCTCTCTTTCTCCCCTGCACCATCTCAGAACTTGGTCGTCTCTCCAGCTCGGTCTCCTCCTCTGAAGAAGGCAGCGGAAACAGCAATTGGGGTGGGGGTGACGTTGGAGTACCAGCGAAGGATGGCCAAGGAGTTGCAGGACTACTTCCGGCAGAAGAAGCTCGAGGAGGCTGCTGACAGGGGACCCTTCTTCGGATTCATCGCCAAGAATGAGATAGCCAATGGCAGGTAACTCCTCACTCCCTACTCTCTATCTATTGCAATAGGTTTATCTTTGTGTTTATAAATCATTACAAAATAGAGAAAACCGTGAGGTAAAACCTTTGGCGTTTTATTAATAAGAACTTAACGAAACATTTCAAGATAAAGAGTTGCCAACATATGTACCACACTAGCACATAATCTGACCCCTCAGAAGAAAAGAGAGAAAACTAAGTCTTACACAATATATGACCGTTAATAACCATGAATAATCACCGAAACAATTGTTTTCGCTATAATGAGAATACGTAGATACAAATGTTTAACATTAGTTAATGGTCACAAGCTTTGTTAGTTATTTGCATTCTAATTTGCCCTTGATTTTGCTTCTTCCCTCCCCCACATTCAACTGTTTTGATATTGTTTTGCCTCATCTTTGTGGTATTTTGATTGGGTTGAGATCAGTTTGGGTATCCTGCAGATTGGCAATGTTTGGGTTCGCTGTGGGTTCGCTGACAGAGTATGCGACAGGCTCGGATTCTGTTCAGCAACTAAAGATCCTTCTCTCCAGTTTTGGAATTGTGGACTTGAACTGATACTTCTCCCTGTTTTCTCTGTAGTTTCACCTTACAAGCCTGTGCATTTTTCTGATGAATTTTAAGTGTTGAGTGATTCTATGTTTCTCTGATAAGAATAGCCTCAGACACTCATATTTTGCAATTTGATTGATCAGTTCGATTCTTGTTTCTTTGGCCAAGTGTAATTAATCAACATTGAAGTTTGGCATGGGTGTCTCTATATCTAAAATGAGCAAACATTTATCTGAAAAGAATTTCTTCTTGTTGACAGAAAGATGCTACATTTTGGATTCACTGTTACTGGAATCACAATTATAACACAATCTCAAATGAAAAATATGGACCTTGTTGTAATGTTAGCAGCTTGCAATAATATTAATCAGAATATGAAAGATATTGTTTTCAAAATGCAACTTATCAAACTAACAGCAAAATTAACTGAATTCAACACGAGGATTCTGAATACGAACAAAGAAACAAAGGTTTTATATCATCTGTAAAATATGACAACAAAATTTCAGAGATCTTAATGAATTTAATCAACTAAACATAACAGAAATGACAGAAACTGTCTACAATTACAGCCCTAATAGATTAATTCATCAGTTACCAGTAATCGCCACAGGAACACTTGCCACCTTCAAATGATGAAACCTATTAGAGTCTCTCAAAACTATCTGCCTCTCGACAATCTTAGAAATGTATCCAAAAGCCGAGTGACAATCTCCACATACACGAAGGTTCTTCATGATCCTTATCGGCATCCTTCCTGAAGATCGCGTGAGAACGAAAGCAACAGCCAGCTTCTCGCTGTGGTAACTCAACAACTCTTCTTTGTTCTCCAGCTCGAGATCATACAAGGCAAACTCAGTCCTCGGAACATACCCCAAATCCTTCATCTTCCGATTCAAGAACTGCAGTTTGGCGTATATCTCTTCTGTTTCCGGATGTGATCTGTCGCCGGCCATGAAGACGTGAACGCCATCCCTAAGGTTGACCCAGCTGCATCCGGCCTCCTTCTTGGCTGCCGTTCCCCTCATTGCAGCCCGAGCACTGGCAACGTCTTCCCATCTCCCTCTCGATGCATGAAGATTAGAAGCGAGTATGTAATTTACAGGGTTTTGAGGTTCTAGATCGATAAGCATGTCCGAAGCTTGCATCCCCAAACCCCTCTTTGTGCCTTCTTTTGATCTGCAGCAAGCAACCAGTACTGTCCTCCAGATGAGAATGTTAGGGCTCATCGGCATTCTTCTGATGAAGTCTTCCATCTTGTCGAGCTCACCAGCTCGACCCAAGATATCAACGACACAAGAGTAATGCTCCATCCGAGGATTCAACCCGTACTTCTTGCTCATAGATTTAAATGACCCAATCCTTGTTCCACCAAGCCGGCATGGCTACAAGCATGTAGAACCCCAACAAATGTGACATGATCCGGCCTCTGCTCCCCGCTCTGCATCTCCTTGAAGAGCTCCAGAGCCTTCTCGCCATGCCCATGTCGGGCATAGCCTGAAATCATAGAGTTCCAAGAAAACTCGTTCTTCAATGGCATCGCTCTGAAAACCCTCGATGCATAATCTATCCTTCCGCACTTGGAGTACATGTCAACAAGAGCGCTATCAACCACAACATCGGATTCTGACCGAGACTTCATTCTGAAAGCGTGGATTTCCATCCCTCGCTCCAATGCCGCTAGCGAGGCACAAGCACTTATAACTGTTGCAAAGGTGAAGCAATCCATCTTCAGATCGTTATGCATCATCACCAGAGAAAATCCATGGCCTTCGGCAAAAGACTGTTCTGAACATATCCTGCAAGCATAGAATTCCATGACATACCATCCCTCCTGTCATACATTCTCGCGAAGATATGCTCACAGGACTTCATCTCTCCAGACTTTGCGTAGCAAGAAAGAAGGGCGTTTTCCACAGTATTGCTCTCTGAAACACCGTGCTTCAGCACTAGTGCGTGAACTTGCTTGCCTAATTCAAGAACTGAAAGCGGAGACAAAGCCGAAAGAATGCTTATGAATGTTACTTTATTAGGCTTCCATCCACTTCGCATCATTTCTAAGAAAACCCCAACCGAGCTATCCAGGGATTCCTCAGATTTCGCCAACATCCCAATCATCGAATTCCATGAAATAAGGTCATAGCCAGGCATAGAATTGAATGCCTTCCAGCACTCTGAAATGCTTCCACATTCGCCATACATCTTGAGAAGGGAATTCGAAACAGAGACATCCAAGTCGAGGCCCAATTTGATCCCAACACCGTGCACTTGTGAACCAGTGCTCAAGAATCCCAATCCTGCACACGAACTCAGCGAGCTGATTATAGTGAAATTTGAAGGCATGATGCCAGTTCTTAGCATTGAAACGAAACTCATGAGTGCCTCCTCAAAAATCCCATTTTGATCAAGGCCTGATATGATTGAATTCCATGAGATCTGATCCCTCACACGCATGCGTTCAAAACCCTACAAGCTTCCTCGATGGCACAACATTTTGCATACATGTTAACCAACCCGTTCTCCATTGCAATCTTACTTTCAATTAGACCGGTCCTGATTAGAAACCCATGAACTTCCTTCCCCTTCCTCTTTCCTTCCTCTGGCACCTTAAACTCGGCAATGGCACTTAGGAGAACCACATAGCAATCAGAGTTCATCTCAATTGAATGGCCAGTCTCCCTAAAGACCTCGACCGCCTCTTCTCCTAGATTCTGCTTGACCATTCCCACCATCAAACCATTCATGGAAACGGCATTCTTATTGCTCATTTGCATGAACACCTTCCTCGCTTTATCAAGCAACCCAAACCTAGCAAAAGCACTGACCAGTGCACTACCCACATAGAGATTGCTCAAAAACCCAGACTTGGAGACTCGGGCGAACAATTGATCAAGAAGGCACGAGCCAGAAGCACAATTATATGTCGAGATAATCAGACTCCCAAATGTATGCTCGCTCGGCCTCAATCCATCCTCCTGCATTCGTGAAAACAGCTCAAAGGATGAACCAACATCCCGTCTACGAGAATCCACAGCGATAATCGAATTCCAAGAAACTAAATTCTTCGTCGCCATCCCATCAAACATGCGGCGTGCATATCCTGGTGATTCCAAGCAACAGCTCCCGTACATTGACACCAGAGCATTGCACACCACAGTGTCAAACGCGTACTGGGTTTTCGAAACCAGCCCATGAACCTGAACCCCAAAGCAAGCCGCTCCCGCCCTGACTCCTGGCAAGCCCGCAGCACAGTCGCGAGAGTGAAGTGAGTGGGCGTGCACCCATCGGAAATCATCAACCGTAACAAGCTGCAAGCATTTTCGGCCAGGCCAGCGTGGGTGTACCCGGCAATCAAGCAGTTCCACGATACCGGGTTTCGTTCAGGAATTTGATCGAACAAGTTGTGGCATCCGCCAAATTGCCGGAACGAACATAGTGGCTAACCAAGCAGTTGGAGAGGAACAAGTCATGGGTGAAGCTCTTCTTGATGAGGCTGAGATGGAGGGATTCGGCGTCTCGGGGGCCCATGGAGCCCACGAAGCGGTTGAGGAGGTCGGCATAAGAGGAGGAGGGTTGTGGGTCGAGAGCGGGGGAGATAGGGGCGGGGGGTGGATTGGATGGTGGGGGTGGTGGTGGTGGAGGGGGATGGGAGGAGCGCGGCGGGGGCGGGGCTTGAGGAGGAGGGCGGTGGTCATGGTGGCGAGAGAGGTGGTTTCATGGGGGGTGATTTTGGCGGGAGATTCGTAGTAATGGTACCTGCCCAATAAAAGAAAGAGTTATGCTGTTTCATTTTCTCAACTTTATTTATTTCCCCAATAAAAAACAAACTAATAATTATTAAGTAAATTTTAACCCAGCCAAAAGCTTGGCTTTTCTTAGCGTATAAAATAAACCCTAGTTCAGTAACTCCAAAATAGTTTTAAAGACAGCAGCCATGGCAGAGAAGCTCAAGGTCTGTATTCATCTCTTTCTTTCTGAATCATCAAAATCTCTCCTCTGTTTTCTTAAATCTCTCTCTTCAATTCAATCCTCATTGCAGGAATCGTACCCTTTCTTCTCTCTCTCGAAACCCAACCTATTCGGTGCAGGGTCCGGCTCCGGGTTGAGTTTCTTTGATCCACCACCAGCCAAAGACAAACAGCCTCTCCCTCCTCCCACCGAAGTGATTCCTTCAGAGGTGAATTCACGGGTCAAAATCCCATTTTGAGCCATAAATCTATCTTGGGTTTCTCATTATTTTTTCTGATTTTTTTTTTTTTTTTTTTTTTGGTGTGATTTCCCCCCCTGAAATAGGAACAGTCATCTGTTCAATCAAATGCGGAGCCCATTGTGATCGCTGACGGATTTACTCTTCTCAAGGTTATCTCATCTCATTTGCGACAATTATCAAGATTCTCAGCTGATCACATTGAAATTTATTGATTTTGTAGGGGAAAGTTAGCACCTTTGATGTTTTTGGAGTGTCCAATTCGGACTTACTACCTGGAAAGTATGAAGGTGTGTTCGTGATTCTTTAAAGTTATCAGAAGTGATTTTTTTTTTTTTAAAACTTTTTTACTTTAACAATTGTTTTATCGATTAGGGGGACTGAAGCTATGGGAAGATCACTTGATCTGGTGAGGGCACTTTATTCTGAGGTCCGAGAAGGCCGATTGGTGCTCAAGGGAAAAGAGTGTTAGAGGTGTGTTTATGTTCACCATGTTGATTTAGTGTCAATATGATAAATTTGTTATTTGGTAGAATTTATCTTTATGAAGATAAATAAGTAAAAGATAGGACTTTAATAATTGTAGAAAATGTTGCAAACTACGCACAGATGAGGAACATCGGCATATGATACATAATAAAGCTAATAAAGGGATCGATATATAAGTGACCACAACGAATTTAAGTATGAGAATAAATTGTGGGAGGGTCTTTGTTTAATGATTTTCCAAAGCAATTTCCTTAGCTATTTATCTTCTTTGTCCCTACAACTAATTTTTTTTCTTTGTCTAGGAGAAGAGTAGAGGATTACTCATACTCCTAGATTATATGAGCTTAAAATGCATAATCAGTAAGCTAGGATTCCCCATCCACTAGCTGCCTTGGTAGGTTCTATCGCAAGTCTTTTCTCTTATTTACAGGGGCATTGACTGGCATTAGGTTCACAATCCTATTGTTGTCAATTATCGAGAGGAACCTTTTCCAATATGAAGTTGCGGTTTATAGAGTGGCAAAATGCCTAAATGATGTTGGAGATGATTAAATTATAAGTCAATTGCGAGCGTTACTAAGCTTTGATAGGACATGCTAAATAATTACATCCTGTAGTGACTTATATTTGTGTCTTTCAAGTCATCACCAAAGGGCCACTTATAGAAGCTCTCATAATATTTTAAACTAACACCCAATTAACAAAAAATTAGATAAATGTCACCGCCCAGCAGAGAAGCATGCACACGATGCGATGCCCCATAGTTACATGAGCGACCATTTTTCTATCAGCCAAGACGTGTCTACTTTCGGCTGTATGATCCCTTTCTATGAGTAAACCCTATTGTGCGTGGACTCTTTGGGTGACAGCTCTCAAACCATATGCAGTCCAGTTTTGAAAAGGGAGCAAATAGAAGAGGAACTTTTGACAGAGGAAGTAGGAGATTGCAGATTCTTTGAGAGGAAGGGCAGAACCTGAGAGAAGTATGTGTAAAACTCACTAAGAGAGACTTTTGAAGATAACATTTTCTGTCATTTATTATTCCCGCAAGGTTTGTCTTAGGGGTAAACAATTACATGAAAATTAAAGAGAGGAAAAAAGACAATGAAGAAATGTAGAAAATGTAAATGAAGAAGGAAACCTCAGGAGAAGTATCACATTTATTTATCTTAAAGTTTAAATATTAGATTTATATGGCTGATGAGCCCCAGTGGTTCTTTATTAAAAACTTTATTTTTCCAAAAGGTTACACATCTTTACTATTATAACCAACTATGAAGCACATACACTACACAACGAGTGTCGTGTACGTGTTGGACACCGACACTTGCAAGACACGTATCGGACTCGGATACCGTGTCGGATTTTAAACAACCATAAAATCACATGTCGGCGTCGTGTTTAACGCCTTGTCGGAATTAAATAAAATTTAAAGTTTATAATTTGATTCTAAAAATCACTTATTGCTTAATAAACATGCAAAAAAATTATCGTTCTCACATTGGCAAATATGTTAGTAGAATTTCTACACACATCATGACTAGGTGAATATTAGTTAGATTTTATTTTTAGATTTTTTATTTTATTTGTTAATTTTTTTATAAAAGTTATAGATGTAAATTATTTAGATTTTGTTTTATTTTTCATCTTACCTTTAATAAAACTAATTATTCATATTTGATTATTTTTTGACAAATTGATTCTTAGTTATTTTACTCACATCGGTAGACTTGTGTGTAAATGTCAACTTCGAAAAGTATCGTTGAAAAAGTTGAAGACAATGCACATATTTGAAAGTATGAGAGAAAATCAGAAAATTAGGAAGAGGGGGAAAATTTATCTATATATATAATAATAATAAAATATTGCTTGCCGTGTTTCTGTATCCTTTTTTTAGATTTTGTCGTGTCCGTGTCGTGTCCAACACCCGTGTCCGTGTCCGTCCTACATAGATAATCACAACTCTTTTGATTGGAATTCTAATTTGATAGTAACTCACATTCGTGTCACGTTCAAATAAAATCTATTCATCCATTTACTAACCTTAACATATCGTAAAATCTAGCCATACATCTATATCTTCATTTTAAAACAAATTATAAATTATAAATAGCATTTATGAGATAGAGAAATCAAGGTACTTATAGTTCTCATCATGATTACATACCCATTAATTTCTCTTTGTCATCTCTCTCCTCTCTCTCTTATCCCTATGTCAAGAGGAAATGGAATAAAAAGAGGTTACAATACACCAACCCCCCCCCCCCCCCCACACCACCACACTACAACCCCCCCCCCCAAAAAAAAAAAAAAAAAAAAAAAAAGTAGCCATCACATTTACATCCATATTTCAAAAAGGAGTTTAAAATAATAAATAAAGAAACATTATGGATTCTTATTTCAAAAAAAAAAAAATAAAGTAAAAGAGAGTAACATTTATTAGAGAGAGAAAATGTTATACTTATCCCAAAAAAAGAAGATGAAAAGTTTTTATTTCTTTCCCATTCAAGATCAGAATTCCGAAAATCAGATCAAAAAACTTATCAGAAAGATACAAAAAAAACTCTTAAAAAATTTATTTTACACTAATTTTACTTTTGTTGTCAAAACTAGTTGAGAGCCAACTACAGGAACTGCACCTTAATTGAATAAGATCCTTTTCTGTAATGTTGAACTCATGTTACTTTTGACACCTCAAAATTGATTTAACTGGACAGATTTGAGTTATAGCAAGCTTCTTCAACTCAATAAATGTTTTATTCATTAAGGGGCTGTTTGGTTAGGGTGGAAGTGAGGAAGTAGTAATAGTTCCCTTTGGAACTTGAAAATTGGTTAGTAAGTTTTTCGGTATTTGGATGTTGGTGGGAAGTGTGGTTTGAAAAATGTTATGCCTTTTTAGTGTTTGGATGGTAATGTGGAAATGAAAGTGGAAGTTAAGAACAAAGTTGACCACAAAATAATATTAAAAATAAAAATTAATTATAAAAAAATTGGGCTGAAATTAGAATGCAAGTGAGACTTATGACCACAAAATTAACTGTTTTGAGGTACAACTTATTACAAATGAGATTTACATGATCAAAAAATTAACTGTAACACCTTGAAAGTGAGGAAATGGTTGCATAAAAGAGAGGTGTAAAAGGAAAAAGTAAAAAGAAAGAGGTTTTCCCATTTTTCTTTTCCAGTGTTTGGATAGACAATAGAAGTGGAAAATGAGGCCTCCGACTTCTTCACTTCTTCACTTCCCTATGCATCCAAACAGCTCCTAAATTGAAAGTAAATACACCAACAAAGACAAAGAGACCACTCTGCTTTTTTTTTTGGAGAAAAGATTCTACTTTTAGAGGATTGCATCAGTTTATTTCTTCTGTTACTTTAAAGTGTTTTTCCAATTTCCAATGTTGATCTTTGACTTATTGGAGCTATAATTAAATCAAAGACACTAATGCTCCTTTTGTCAGCTTGGATGTGGTCATGGACTTCCTGGGATATTTACAAGTATTGAGGTAAGAGGATTATTGTTGTTAAAATGAGTTTATGTGGGCCTAATTAATGTTTGTCTTCCTTGATGTTTTGAATCAGGGTGCAGCCACTGTCCATTTTCAAGACTTCAATGCTGAAGTCCTTCAGTTTCTTACTATACCAAATGTAAAAGTCAACCTTGCAAGAGAATCAGATAAGACAGAAGCAAACATCTCCCCTGATGTCCGATTCTTTTCTGGTGATTGGAGTGAGATACACCAGCTGCTATTACCCAGATACTCCAGTGACCAGCAGAAAGCAACAGAGGCAAGCTCATCTGATGGTTATGATGTCATTTTGATGGCAGAAACTGTGTATGAACTGTCTTCCCTACAAAGTCTATATGACCTTATCAAGAAGGTTAGTGTACAGTACAAAGTTTGATTCACATCTCTTTCTTATCCTCCAATCATTCTAATCCAGTAATAATATATATTGCAGTGCCTATTCAAGCCTTCTGGAGTTGTATACATGGCAGGAAAGAAGCACTATTTTGGGGTGGGCGGGGGCACCAGGCAATTTTTGCACGTTGTTAAAGAAGATGGTAAGCTGAAATTTAGTACTAATATGCTCAATATGTTTACCTTGGAATTCTATTCCTTCTTCTTTCTCTTTATTTCAATCTTTGGTTCGTAATTAAAAGTTTTAATAAGAAATAATTTAACTCAGGACTTCATTTGAATTTTCAAAATTCAAAGAAACAATCTACAAAATTTGGACGGAATTGGGAAATGACAGTGGATAATACTACAGAATAAAGTTAGGTTTTTATGTAGATCACTGTCTGTAAGTTAGCACGATCAGGCATTATAACGAGAACTAGAGGCATTAGCAACGAATAGTACAATATATGATTAATCAGGCATGCATACGCTGATTTTGAATATCTGAACTATTTTGAGTGAAGTATTTAAACAGTTCTAAATTTCGAATTGCCCTTGAATAATTTTAACAGTCGCAGAATAACTTGAAGAGTAATTGAGCTAAATATCAGAAGTAACTAGAGATTTTATCATTAATTCACTGGATATTGTGATGGGCACTTGTATATGTAAAACCCTGTATATGCCTGGGAATGGAACCAATTCCTGTCATGAATGCGATATTGCACCGCAAACTTCCACCAATGGTGCTGATGTTATCGAGCCTTTTCTTTCTCGTTATGCGGGATCACTTTTGTAATATGCATAAAATGTCATGTGGGTGGAAGGGTCATTCATAATTTTTACATATAAATGAAACAGACATGTTTATATATTTCATATGCCCCTCTCTAGGTCTACCTCAGTTACCTAAGGGTGTTGTTCTGCAGGGGTTATGGAAGCTTGCTTGGTTGCTGAAGTTGCAGATGGCTCCTCAAATGTCCGGGAGGTGTGGAAGTTTTCATTTAGAAGCTAAGCTACTCACGGTAAGAAGATTTTGACATAAGAAATTATGGTTTCACATACTCAATATCTCTACTATTATAACGCCAATTCGTGTGTGTATCCCCCCCCCCCCCCCCCCCCCCCCCCACCCCCCAAAAACCCAACCCAACCCTTCTTCATTTACTTTGGATTGGACCCACAAAGTTGAAGGGGTTTGTGAAGCTTCGGAGTTCCTTAATAACTATGGGTCCCACCATAATCCATATAACAATGGTTGTGTACCTCTTCTTTTTTCTTTTTTTTCCCCTTTAGGAAATCCTTTTCTCTCACCAACTGTTTAACAAATCATATCATATCTCTATTAACTTTAGAGATGAGCCATTGTAAAAGTTTAATTTCTTAGCACATGTAAAAGTTATTTAATTTTACATTTAAATTTGGATTACTTATAAATTATACTTTATAATCTTAATCTACTAACTTATATATGTGTATTTACAAATTTAAATTTGTCTTATTTGTAACTAGAATTTTCTTAAATATCAATGGATTTTTCCCTGTTAAATTATTAATTATGCGCTGCATTGTCTTGCCTTCAAATTTAAAAGTTATATTTTAACATACATCATAGTCTTTTTAGAGAAATACATCGCTTTAATATGATTAAATCGTAATATTAATTTCATATTTATTTTTTTGTTTATGTCTTACTTTTTAAATATTTTGTAAAGATATTAAAGACTGCATTTCATGAGGAAACTGTCATTAGCAATTACATTAAATTTAAATTAATAACGACAAATACAGTCATGCTTTAACATACATATTTTGTTAGCGCAAATTGCATAATCAAATTATAATTTTCATATGTTCTTTATTTTCACGTGCACTTGCACGTGCCAAAAAAATTATAAAACATGAGAATAATGGGTAAGTTCCACGAGGATGGTCAAATCTCGTGATATGCACATAATCTTCTTAGTATGTGTGGTCATTATAAAGCATTAGATCACATTTATTTGTTCTTTTAGAAATTTCCTCAGAGACGAGTGACTCTGAATTTTTCTTCCCCTCAAATGTATTTTTGGATTTTAACTAATTCCAATAAGAAAATTTCAAGTTGTACCATGCATTCATCATACAAAAGACCATGACAATTGTATTGAAGATTATGACTATAAAGAATAAAACAAAAAACTGCCCCCATTGATCACCCCCAAGAAAAGGCTTAAAAGAATTTTAGAACAAACATGCTTGACATATTCATGCGCAAGTTCCACATTGTTCAAACCAATGGGAAAAAGTAAAAAAACGAGAAACACCGGATGATAGATTTAAGGCGTAATAGTTCTAAACCCTGGTTTATAACTCAAAAGAAGTCACCTTTCCTCTATCAAATCATTGCCCGTGATTTGCTAAGTTCTATTAGTATCTTTCATAACATGATCACTAGTGAATTGCACGACTATTCCCTCGTGATAGATTTGATGAATCCATTCTTGGCTAAGTTTCAAAACTACACTCATGTTAGCCATGTGGTTAAACAACCATTGTCTACATTGTTTCCTCTTGCACTAACATAATGATTCTTATATGTGACTGTCTCTCACCTGTTCATTCTTCTGCTCTCACTATTTATGCTTACATTCTTCCAGTATTGCCGCTATGCATCCTCCTAGGTTTGTTCCGATGGGCTTCCAAGATTTTCAGAGATTTCACAGCGAAATCGGCACTACTACAGATCCCAGAGGCCGATGCTCGAGAAAGGTGAACGGCGGGCGCAGTGGTTTCTCTTCGATCATCATCCGAGAGATTGAAGTTGTGTTGTATTTCTACAGTCTTGCTGCCCAAAAGAGCTTTCGAACTCTGTGGTGTGATGATGAACAGAATGAAGCGTGAAGGGTTGGTTTGCCCATCCACCAACTTCTCATCCCAGTGGGGACTTGAGGTTCTCTCACATCTTCAATTGGATGTAATGATCGTTGTTTTTGTGAAACTAGGGTTTTTCGACTCCTTTCTTGGTTGAACTTCATGTATATGCTGTTGTTGACTCATGAGCCTTATTATTGTTAAATTCTCAATTTAAGAGGGGTATTCTTGTTCTGATACGATTTTGAGAAGTTGTAAGAAATATTATTCTGATATTTTCAGTTCATCAGCAAGGGTTTTGTTTTTTCTTTGCTTTAATGTAAATTCAAATATTTTGGAGCTGTTGGCCGTTTGGATGTCCGGAAGTGGGTGGAAGTGGGAAGTAGAATTCTTTTCTTTTTAAAAAATGAGAATTTGTGTTTTTTTTTTTCCAGTGTTTGGATGGTAGTTAGAAAGTGTAATTGGAAAAGTGTAATGTCTTTTCATGTGTTTGGCTGTTAACGTGGAAGTGGAAGTGGAAAGGTTGATCACAAAGGTGATCATAAAATAATATTAAAATAAAATTAATTATGAAAAAAATTGAATTGTAATTAGAATGCATGTAAGATTTACATGACCATAAAATTAACTGTTCTGAGTTGCAATTTATTACAAATGAGATTTATATGATCATAAAATTAATTTTATTTTTTTTCTCGGTGTTTAGATGGACAGCGGCAGTGAAAAATGACACTTCCAAGTTGAATCAATAGAATCTATAATCACAATCAAGTTATTTAGTTTGAGATTAGATTGAGACGGCCACTGATAGCTCCCCATGTTGTCTCTTTTGAGAACACTAGGTGTCAAATTAATTTAATGTGCTTTGCAAATGATTATGACTGTAATTGCAAACCCACTTGTTTCAACAAACTTAAATGACAACATTTGACTCAAGTAACATACATGAAAACTATGAATTTGAGATTACAACTGTATAATCTCCAGTGAACTATCATAATTATTGCAAAATTAGGAATTTGAGATCAAAACACGCATGTTTGTTTCGTTACAAAACGTCGCAAGTCGTAAGTCGTAAAATGAGAATGGAAAAAGTGAACTGTAGCAGAGAAAATATATTGTGTTTTACGGTGTTTGGTTGATAAAGTGAAGTGTAAATGGAAAAGTATATTGTGTTTTACGGTGTTTAATTGATAAAGTGAAAGTATATTGTGTTTTACGGTGTTTGGTTGGTAATGTAAAAGTGTAAGTGGAAAAGTTGACCACAAAATTAACTATTACAGTGATTTAAATATTATAAATACTATTAAATTAAATATACTATTGCAAATTAAATTGTATTAATAATTTTGAGATAAAAAATTATAATCTTAATATTTTATTTATAACAATAAGATTAATAAAATATTAGTATAAATAGTAAAATATTACTAAAATATTAACTAAATAAATAATATAAAATTTTAAGAAAATCTAAAGAACATTAATAAAATTTTAAGAATACTAATAAAATATAAATATTAAAAAATCTTACAACAATAATAAAATATAGTTATAATATTATAATATTAAAAATACTTGAAAATTATTATAATATAAATTTTATTATAATATTATTGCAATATTATAGAAATATAAAATTAACAAAGTAAAATATAATTATAATTTAATAATAAATTATCATTATAGTATTATTATACTGAATTATTATTACAATATTAACATAATAAAATATTAATATAATAATAAAATACATTATGATATTAATAAAGTAATTTTTATATTAGAAAATAAATAATTAATATATAGTAATTTTATATTAAAGTATAATATTGTTATATTAATAAAATATTAACTCTAACTAAAATAATAAAAAATGGAATAAGTATTAATAAAATAATAAAGTATTAAATAAAATATTAAATTAAATATTAAATTAAAATAGTAAAATATTAAATATTAAAACAATATTAAAAACAATAAAAAATTAAAAATTAAAAATATAAAATAATTAAATAATTAAATAAGAAATTGAACACTATTTATAATATTAAATATTTAATAATATTAAATTATATATTGATTATCAAGTAACTGTTTTGAACTGTAAGTGTACTACAAGTGAGAGTTACATGACCACAAAATTAACTGTAGCAACTGCAAGTGAGAAAATATGAGTGTAAAAGTGAGATTTACATGACCACAAATTTAACTGTAGCAACTGCAAGTGGGAAAAGAAGAGTTGCATTTTGCAACTTGTTTTTCAGCGAAACAAACAACAGAAAATGGAAAAGAAGTTTTACGACTTGCGTTTTGCGACGTTTTGCGGCGAAACAAACATAAAACTCCAATGAACCAACATAATTATTGCAGTGCTAAAAGAAGTTTGCAGTTATTCTAGTTTGTTCATAAAATAAGTTATTGGAGTTCACAAGTTCAAATCTTTAGTGTTTTTTTTTTTAATTTTTAATTTTTTTAAACATAGCATATAACAAATTACAATATTGTATTGTTCTCATAATTATAATTTTATTATATTTACGTCCACGCTGAAAATGAATCCTATGTCCGCAACTGGTCGCAAGTGAAATCAAATCTCGAATTAGCACTAAAAAGGACAGTAGATCGGAGTGATCACATATTATTTGATTAATAAACAGAATTTGAGCTCGGCCTCTTAATTAATTAGTCCAATGCAAACAAATTTAGACCAATCAGAACTTAGATGGGCCATGCATTAAATTTGGGCCCGCCAGCTGTCTTATGAAATTATCGACGATTTTGTTTCATCCAAAAAGATTTCCTTTGACTTTTGTGTTCGGGTCTCAGCTTAATTTATGTTTTTAAAGTTGAAATTTTCCTCATAAATCAACTCCAATATTTGACTTTAGAGCTTGATTAGACATATAGGCTGATAATTTCTGTCCAACTTGCCAATAATTTATGAAAACTCATGCATAATTCATTGATTGGTTGACAAAAATACTATTAATATAAGTCAATAGAATATACAATTTAAAAAAAAATGCATTTTGATACAATAAAATGTGTCACCTGCTTGCTGTCCAAGTCAACTATTTTATTTCCTGTAATATTCGCAGCTAGCGACTAACAGAATCTTATTAGCTTATATTAAGCTCGAAAGCACATTATTTTACATAAACATTGACTTTTGAAAACCTAAAAATTCATTGCTTAAATAAATAATATCGAATTAATCATAAAAAATCTTATTAAATATTGAATATCACCGTGCATTAAAGACCAAGGCTGATTGAACTCAGGAGTCAAACCACTTGAGGCAAGGCACTCTCATGACAGCTTGCACCAGCAAGTCAAACTTTTGACTTTTTCTTGTTGACTATTTGTGCTAAGAGTGTGGCCTCAATATATAGTTGCAAGACGAGGCTGGTTTTCGATCAAAAGTAAAACAGAGATTAGAAATGAAAAAAAAAAGAAAAAGAAAAAGAAAAAGAAAAAACCTTAATTTCTTTTGTTTCTTCAATTCTTTCCAATCCAGAGTTCACACAGAGAATCGAGTTGATGAGAAAATGTGAGTAGCACGTAAGATTGCATACTCGTCTCTTTGTCCTGTATATTTTTTTACATGCTAAATGTTAGAATCTTTTTGTTCTTGACAAATTTCTCAAGATAGTTTTGTCTTTTATAAAAGTTATACTATGTTTTACTAATAATGAGTTTATAACATTTGCTTGTATGTATTTGATATAAAGGCACACCAAACTCTATTGCATCGGAAAACCTTGTGTATCAGTGCTAGCTGGCTCTGATTTTTTATTATGGTAGAAGTAATTCATACAAGTCACAAGAATATTTTTTTTTTTGGAGATAAAAACCGTGAGAAAACCCTCCGGCATTTCATTAATAAGAACTTAACGAAACATTTCAAGATAGAAATGTACAAACTTGCATAGACGCATACACAATTTGATCTTTAAAAAAAAAAAAAAAACAAACAAAGTCACCGAAGCGCCCTCAGCGAAGTCGTGACTTCTCCCCTCCATCATAGTCGCGACATTTGCAGCTCAGATCAACTCACAGTTTTATCTCATTAGAAAGAATTACAGGTCACATGAAATTGTTTACCAAATTTCCAAAAATAGTTTATTAATGTTAGGATTATATCAAAAATAATTACACTATCTTGAAAATGGACAAATAGAACCAAAGAGAATCAGCTCTAAACAGACTGTGATTCAGTCGTAAAAGATTACTGAAAAAAAAGACTTACAATCATTCAAAAAATAATAAACGATGTAATTTAGAAATATGATAGCCATTTTGTGTCTGAAACTCAAATGGAACAGTCTTGAGGGCATGAGAGGTTATGTGGTTGATAAAAATTAGTTTACCGTGGATTGAACCCACCACAAGTGATTTGGGACGCTTCCCGGATGGTAACCATCATATATCACACGCCGAAAAGACACATTTCATGTTAAGAGCACCGGTGTGATGCCAGCCTAAGACCATCGACGTGAGAATCAATAAGTGGAATGGAAAGAAAAGACCGGCAGCACGCAAAGGACAACTGCGGGCATGATATGAAAGACTGACAGAGGATAACTTCCGGCGTGATGGGAGGAAAGACCGCGTAGAGGACAACTGCGATCGTGTTGATGCACTAGCAGAGTAGAACTGCCTGGAGTGGTGATATGTGTGTGTGCTTAGGATTAGTGAAGCGACCCTTCAACTAGGAGAAGAAAGATCATATATACCTGAAGTGGATTCTAGAGTGGAGGCGGAATTGATGGACCATGGGACAAGATCTGCACATATTGAATCCTTCGCAACGGCCGCGAATCATCTCCGTGATTGATTGGGGGGGGGGGGGGGGTGGCGTGCAGGAATATTCGATGTCATGTATAACCGCCCGCTTTAATGTGGGGGCATTACACATCTTCAACGTGGGGGAGTATGGAGCAGCGTAATGATAGGCAAAGATCTCGGTGAACTATTGTTTGGAGGTTCTGACTCGGAGTTGGAGACTTCAGACTGTGGAAGGTTCCGAAGTGATAAGGTGTTCGGAGTGGCGACATGCAGTTCCGGATCGGGAATATCTTCGGGATAGAGGGTAGCTCCGAGATGAACTTTAAGAGTTATGGATTTCTCGGAGGAAGCACTTGATACTTGGACACATGTCATCATCATAATGTGGGTCAAGTTTTGACCAATACATGTTCCATACTTCAAACCATAGAAAGAAAACAAATTATGGCTCGTTTTCACATGAATGCAAGGAAATAACAGAACTGTACCGTTTCATGTAACATCAAAGAAATTAAGAGCAAGCAAACAAAGAATAAGCTAGACAATGTGAACTTAAAATATATAAAGGCATCTTTTGAACTCTTGAAATTGTCCAGTCTAAGTATTTAACTTAATCACTTCTCTTCATTACTTCTTAATTAATCTCAGATATACATTAATCTGAAGACTTGGACAATATATCCCCTGGTCTAAAATTGAGAGTGAGAACCAAGTCAACATTTGTGGGCAATATTTGAAAACAGGCCTTCTGCTTGATGAGGCCACCCTATATAATGCCTTCATGCATAGTTGAATCTCCATCCATCTCCCTAAAGAGAACACACCTATACTTCCTCTTCCTCACTTTGCAAGACATTTCAAGAAATTCAAGAAAAATGAGTTCTGATCGAGTTCGCCCTCACTTTTTAACTTACATCTTGGTTGCTGGACTCCTTCATCCCTTTACATGGCAGGGTGCAATGGCCACAACTGGTGCCGATACTAAGACGATTGATGGTGAGATATCTATAATTTTTTTTTTCTCGCATATTTGCTTCTTTTAATATATAGTTTACTAAAGGATTAGGACTTAATGTTGTTCTTCTGTTTATGATGATTATGCAGGCAAGACGATCGATCAAGCGATAGCTTACATGTTGATGCTCGCAGCCCTAATTGTCACATATCTTGTTCATTAGAAATATCAGTGATTAATTCAGTTTTTTTTTCTTTTTCCATTTCTTTTCTGTAATATCCTCCTAATGGTACGAGGGTAGATAAATCGCTAGTGTGTAGAAGTAATGATAATAAGCATCAAGAGTTGATGCAGCAAAGTTTTGATTTTATTGTATTTTTGTGTCTAAGGAATCTAGACCGTTTATCAATACAGAGATTGTAATGTAATTTGTAATTGGATACTAATTGCATAATTTGTATTTGAGATCAGTTGTATGCTCTATATTTGTTTGTACATTCATGGGGAAACAGTTATATTTCCATTAGTACAAATTTTCATATACATTAGTTAAGCCCATGAAAGTAATCATACCTTCAATCAAAAGATCACTTGACTGACATAATTTTGATTTATCAAATTAACATAGAAGTTACAACACATAATTAAGAATATTGTAAGCTCTGTCTACATCCTCTCCCAATTTAATTAACTGCATAACACATTGACATATATTCACTTATATATGTTAAGATTACAAAGAAATTTTCCTCTTAAGTATGATAAGTAAAGGGGCACCATATCAGTTAAGTGAGCAAATTTAGTTCCTAACTAATAAGCCAAAGATCAAGTGCTACATGCAATAATCAAACAAACAACAAGGATTTTTTTACCTGCAACATATGTTGCCTTTCCTTGCAGCAAACCAAATAGTGTGCATGCCTACTTTTAAACAACAAGAAGAAGATCAAGAAGAAGAAGAAAAGGAAAGGAAGGAAGAATTGAAGGAAGGAAAGCTGAAGTGTAATCAACTCTTCCTTTAATTGATACAGACAAGGCCAAAAAAAAAAAAAAAAAAAAAAAAAAAAATCCCTCTTACATCTCAAGAAAAATTCATCATATTTCGGTCATTTCCTTTGCCAAAGGAAACTAGATTAATTCTCATTAAAGCTAGCCAGTTAATTTATTGGTACATGTTTTTCTAAGAAATAATTTAGTTTTGCACATGAAATAATAATCAACAAGAGTCACATTAGTACAACCGATCAGAAACTATTCATTTCTTGTTTCTGAAAACTGCAAATGCATGAGCTATAAATTTTAACTGTTTTAGCCAAAATATATACGTGAAAATGATCTAAAGGTAGTGTAGATCTTTATCCTAATCAAGAAGAAAATCATTTATTTGCTAAAAGAATATTTAGTTAAGGCAGATTTCCATCAGTTTTCTTTTATTACAAATTGTAGAAGAAAAAGGAAAAAATAATTCAATGGTATCAACTCATAATTTTATGCCACAAAACTTTCTGCTATGGAAAACAATAAGTAATAGGGTAAAAACCCAATATCTTCGGTGCTCATCATAAACAGTTGCAACAAATACCTTTTTTTTCTTCATAGCTCTCGATAAATTTACAGATGAGCTATTACACAATTAGCATTCATTTTTCCGAGCTTGACTAAGTTTTTTCCCCTTAAGTGAATTAAGCTTGACTAAGTTATATTCAATCAGGCATTAATTCCAGAACGATGACTAATGGTGCTAAAAATCTTAGAGAAGAGATAACCAAGAAGTTTCTTGAGTATTGAGTCTATTGACAGGCACATTAATTAAACTTCATGAGTTAATCATGTGTATCAAATAAAAGGTACAGCTTCTGAGATGCCAAAGTATAATTCTTAGCTAACAAATCACATGTACCAATCTATTCTTCTTGATCTTCTTCTTCTTCAATCAATGTGCGCAGTCTTAAAGAAACTTAATTAAGTGTTCTATTCACTCCAGATTACTCTTATTCAACTTAAGCAGAAGATTAACAATACTAGTTCAAAACCCAAGTCCATTGCAAAAGATTATGAAAGCTCTGTATTTTTTTGCATTATCACCAATATTTTAAATTTAGTCAACCATAATAAGTCAAACTTTGACCACTGGTATAAGCATTGCCTCAGGTGATTTGAATTTTGATCAGGTCATCATTCACTAGTATATATTCCTTAGTATTAAATACTAAATATTTTATTTTCCATGATTAAATATCATATAATTAACATTAATTAATGTCTTTCATTTTTGAAATTCTATGCCAGTGGCATTTTTTTACCTTGTTAAGGCAGTATGAGGATTGGGTAATTCCCATTGTTATACCAATAATAATATATCAATGTTGTAGGACTTCAGTGGTATGTAATTGGACTGAGATTTCAGAATTCGTAACATAATTTCATTAATAAGTTAGTTGATTTAGCTAATTGAATGAAGATGCTAGATTCAAAGTTTGTTGGTACCATCTCTACTTGTATTAGAATCAAACTTTGAACTGTTTTGTGTTATCGTTAACGACTTTCGACCACTGGTATAGCTTCGAAGAAATCACTGAGTAATTAAAAAACCTCCATGAAGAGACTTAGCATAAAAAAGAAGACATAAATGTCAGAATCTATTGCCATCAAACAGAGAGAAACTATGTACTATGTCTACATCTAGAAAGACTTACAGGCTCATCCATACACTGTATTTTTCCCAGGAAAAAATGAATTAAACAGTTGGTTTTTAGATGAAATTCAAATATGAGTACGACGTTCTTTGACATTACATTGTGCCATGAGTCTTTTGAACATTCAAATGTTGCACGGCCTTAGGACTTTTGAGCACTCATCAACAAATGCTGACTCAATTTACTGCACTTGGACTGGTTCCGAGCTAATCTTGATCGAATATCAGTGTTAATTTTGATAAAGTCCAAAAATTCTGACACCATGAATTCGATCAGATGTGTCCCTATCAGAGCCATTCTGCTGTATCGTCCAATACTGAACATATCTGATGTCGTTGTTGATACTACCATGTCTCTGTGACTGAAGTTGTAATCAAATGTGATATGGAGATTAACAATGTGAATAGGATCAATCTACTATTATAGAAAAATACTCACAAAAGTCTTAAACAAATGTACCCAAAAATACTGTATTATTGTGCTGGATTCCAGGCTCAAGAGCATGCAGCGGTTTTTGATTCTCGGCATACTCAGATGCGAAAAGTTAAGAAAAAGTCAGGGAAAAGAAAATTAGTAATATGGTTATTAGTCAGTCATTACACAATATCATCAAAGTTATGATGATACTAGTCATGAAACTCTTTAGACAAACTATATTCATACTACTATTCAATAAACTTTTTAGAGAAATTAACGACAAGGCATCTCCATTCCTGAATCCTGTGGGTTTTAACTTTAACTGCAGCACGACATTACAGCCTTCTCAGTTCAATCCAAAAGATAACAAGTAGTTAGACTTTCAGAGGCAAAATCTTGACCTATTAATTTGACTTGCAATCTCCAAACAAAATCAGACATAGTCAATAACCCTAGCATCCTGCCTCGCCAAACAAAATCAGACATAGTCAATACCCTAGCATCGTGCCTTGCCAAACAAAATCAGAAACAGTCAATAAACCCTAGCATCGTGCCTAGGTCAGTGCCAGTGTACATCACATTTTTTTGCTAATATTCACTGATTGTAATGCAGTTTTGAAGGAAGAAAAATAATCATACTCTTCAAACCCTCTATAAATACCATGCATTCTTCTGGTTGCATACTAGCTTGCTAAGTAAAGATATCAATATTTACTTCTTCGAAGAAGAAAATGTATTCTAAGATGTTGCAATCCATTCTTCTTCCCGTTTCTTCACTGTTGTGCTTGTTCAAGTCTATCATGGCTATGGTTTGGCTCCCGCTTCCATACCTGCAGAAGCTCCTATAAGTGATGGTAAGGGTCCATTGAACTACTAATTGCTCATCGTTTAAACTTTTGTGATTTTGTTTCTGGGAAAATTGATTAAATTTAATGATGATTCATTGCCATTGTTGTCCTCTCAATGCAGCCAAGATGATTGATCAAGTGATCGCGTATGTCCTTATGGTCATAGCACTCATTGTGACATATCTCATCCACTGATTCAACTTATGTTCAGTCATTTTTTTCCCCTCTTTTTTCTCCTTGTTTTCTTCTCTGTTTTTGTTAATGGAGACAAGGTTCTCCTTGTAGTTTTTCACTGGGATTTTTCTCAAAAATATGAATGACATCGTTGAAATTCTTAGACCTCATAATCTCGAATCAAGTTTCTTTTTGAGAAAAAATGGATTACTACCTCATTAACTTTCCAAATATGCCAGGGTGTACCTCATCTCTGTTTTCAGGACATGCATACGCACATAGATATGGGATGCAATTTGAGCGTGAAACTGATGTTCTGATTGTCATTACTATGCTCGGTGTCTATGAAGAATTGAGGTCTAATCCTAGTTATCTAGCTATGTAAACACTTAATTTTGTTCAAAATTTGAAGTTATTTGCAGGCATTATCAACTGATTCATGAAAAACCTCTGCCCACTTGCATGATATATATTGATTTTCTTGGCAAACAATCACATTTTTTGCAATTTGATCAAAATGTAAAGCTGAAACACATAAAAAAAAATCTTAACTAAAACGATAATAGACCGAGGATGACGTCGAGCAAGTCCCAACTACTTATTGTGACAGGTAATTTATATTCAATGTCGTGCAAATCGGGGAGCATGCCCCTTTTATTAATACTAATAACCCTTCTAATTGTTGGGATTTGGTTTGAACAAATAGTCCACATCGGCTAGACGTGGGGATGGTCTTCGATATATAAGAATTTGAGTAACTCCAGGCTAGTCTTTTAGGATGTGACCCAAATCCTTCAGTTTGATAGTTGAGCTTGTAAGGGGATTGTTGGGATTTGGGTCGAACAATAGTCCCACATTGACTAGAGTGGGATGGTGTTTGGGTATATAAGGATTTGGGCAACTCTACTTCGGGCTAGATGTGGAGATAGTCTTTGGGTATATAAGGATTTGGGGAACTCCACCTAGAAGGTTAGTCTTGTCCTTCACTAGTTGTGTCCCAAAGATAATTTTACAAGAGTTTTTAAATTTTTGCCCATGGCAGATTGCCCCCCATTGCCCTCAAAACAGTTGGCAGTCATAATAGGCAGCTACTAGTGATTGGTTTCAGCCCTTCCACACGCAAGAACAATACCAAACCGAATTTGACCCATTCCTTAATCTTTTTTCTTTGTGGTGGAGATATTCCGTCATGAACGATCACACGGTCAATTCATACCACAAGCGAGATTAGAAAGTGGGGCGTGCGTGACAAGATAATGCATAGCACAAAGAAGAGAGACAAATGATTTTACGTGGAAATCCTTAATCGAAAAAAACACTCGGAGGAGGAAATGAATTCACTATAATTCTCAGGTTACAGGAATTGCATAGAATCGTTGTCAGTCTCAGTGATGGGTTTAACTGGAAGAAAGGAGGATCCAAAAGTCTTCCAAAGAGGTCCCCTCCTCTCCTTGGAGGAGGTCTTTTTGCTTGACTGATTTTTGTGCCAAATAGCAGAAGGTACGGGTGTGATCCTTATAACCACATAATCTGTACATGTTGATTTGTTGTAACAGCTGTGATTACTGGTGCTTGACTGTTGGAATTGCATACAAGAAAATCTGCCTCTATCTATAACTATCAAGGCTGGAGGGCGTGACACGTTATGAACGTGGGAGAAGATTAGACTGCGTAACAGTCGGCAGAGATCAGAAATGATCTATTGTCGTGAGTACCTGACGCAGAATTAAAATCTCCAGAACGAAGGAAGCTCCGGGATGACACGGAGCATCATAACTGTTGGTGTGGATATATCTTTGGGGTGAAGAGTGACTTCGGGGCGAACCGAACTCACACATAGAGGAGCATCCGGCTCCTGAAGGATATGGAGTGGCAGAGTTTCCTAATTGTTTAGACACGTGTTATTTTGTGAAGGTCAATTTTTGACCACTATACTCTCCAAAACTTGAACATTAAATTCTCTACATATGTCATCTCTCTATGCAAAAATAGAGCAGGTGAGCAATATTGGAGTGGATCCTAATCTCAGAAGACGGAGCCCAGCCTGGTGGAGCGGTAGGAGCACGAGCACTGGCTACAGCCACAGGTTCAACGGAGCGCGAATATGCAACGAGCACTCCATATTATCAGATGGGCGAGGCGAGGAAGGGAGGATGGTTTGGGATTTGGAAGAGGATATTGAGGAGATCATCGAAGAAGAAGAATAAAGCAGTTGAGTCTAATGCTGTAAGCGGCACTGCGCCTTGCTATGATCCCTGCACACATATGCGGAATTTTGACCGGAGGTCAGCGAGGATTCAGCCCGAGAACCTCGCGCGGGTCCTTCTGTGCGCAGTTCAGTTGGAATATCAAATAAAAATGTTCTCGACCATGAGCACAGTTCTGTTAGAATATCAAATAAAAATGTCTTCAAATGTTCTTCATTGCTTATAAATATATATAGCTTCATGCTGCTTATTGACATACTCTGGCTGTTGTCAACTGGTTGTCAGCAAGTTGGGTTTTTGCCAAACGTAGCTGGGATCTTTCGTAGATTGTTCCAGTTCTTTTGATCATTCAAGGAGCTGCTGCTGTCTGGCTAAAAGAGTGAGGGAAAGAATAAAGATACAAGAGCTGTGGACGTGAATTCAGGAATTTGAGTTATCTGTCAATTTGTCTTTACTGGGCTTTAACCCATGAAGAAAGGGAGAATGGTGTACAAAACCTTCCAATAGTAATCTTTCCTTCTTGTTGTGATATTTTCTTTTCGTTTAGTCTTCTTTTTCCTCAAAAAACATTGAATATAACCACATGTTTCAGTAAAGGGAAGATAATGATGCAAAAAACATAATTTTGAGGTAGTACTTTTGACGTGACAATTCAAAAAGATTGAGCTGAGAAATGAGAGGTCTTAAGTTTAAGATTAGGTTATGAGTTTTGATTTAAAAAAAAAAAAATGAATAAACAACAATCAATGTTAGTGTTAACTTTAGGGGATAATTATTTATTTTTACTTGTCACAAGCACATGATTGGGGAAAAAAAAAAAGATAAATTTATTATTCATTATGCTGTTTCCATTATGATGGGAAAATGGCTGCTGTTGGTGGTGGCTACAAATTTTTTTTATGAATATTATCTATTCAAATGATCTCATTATCAACACTTCCAAATGTCAATTTGCATTATAATGTTGAAAAATGACAGGGATGGAAAGATGAAAGAAATGAGTTAGTACCATTTAGCTACCAAATGGCAGTATTATTGTCCAGAGTAATCAAAATGAAGAAATATAAGAACAACAACTAAAGAAAATCTAGAAAAGTTCAAAGTTTTATATAGAAACAAAAGAAACACACAATAAGTTTGTGGAACAAAGAAAATTTAGGGGATTTAGTCTATCAAATGTTCAGCCGTTTAATTGTGTACAGAAGCTATTATTTCATAAGCTATGTTTATATGTATATGGCTCTTATGAGTTATATATCCCTATTTATTTATTTATGTTTGTTGCCGTTTCAAAGGTCTTCTTGCCTTCTCATCAAAGTTTGTATTTGGTTTTATTTCATTCTTCTTTTCTATGTTGAGCGGTGGCGTGGCCAGGCATAATGCTCCACCAATCACTCGTGAGAAAACACTATAAACAGTAGCAAAAGTAACATTTTTTTTAGTATGAGCGTAACAGAGTAATATCAGACTTTTATCATATATAATGTAACCTAAAAACCATTGAATATTTAAAATCTACACTGAAAACTTTAAAAAATTGTTTCTCAAATGTTTGTGGACATTGAATTAATAAAATGTACTATTATTAAATTTATTGAAAATCTGATTAGAAGAAAATGTTAGTTATAACCTTAATATTTTTAAATAAAAAATCATGATCCTATCCCTAAATTAATAACATGTTAGAACTTTAATATTATTGAATATATTCCAATTGCTTTTGGAGTTAATCTCCATTAGTTTTTAGGTAGAGTGTAACCTATATTTGTACTGTTATAATCTTTATATTACTCTAAATAATCCATCATTATTGTTAAATATTTTATTTCTTAATAGTATATCATTTCTACTTTTTTTTAGTTTTGAATTAATAAAAAATTGTGTTTGAGAATTAATAATAAGTTGTTGGAGAAATAGGTGGAAAATGTAAGATAAAAGTGTTGGATTTTTGAATTAAAATCAATAAAAAAAGCTTTCATTTCAGTTATTTTGACAAAGTCAAATATAGATCAAGCCTCATGATCTAAATCAGTTGAGCAAATCTCTCAACTACTCTGATTTTCTGATGGAGTTGTTACAACAACTGGGGTTTTAAAGTTATAAATAGAACCCTAACTCAGTTATCAACAGACAGTTCTTATTTTCTCTTCTTTCCCTTTTAAATTTCTTTTGAGGCTTACTCTTTGTGAGAATGGCTTCAGCCTAAATTAAATTTTCTTCTTCTTTCTTTATATTTTGGGCAACTGTTCTGAATTTGAGCAGAGCCTGGTGCTAGCGTTAAGCGCAGGTGCCAGTGATTCCGGGAGAGTTTTTACTGTTAGAAGACAAATGACCGGTCCTCTCGCCCGGACATCGAATTGGGCCTATCAACTAGCGGTAAAAACTCTCCGGAATCACCAGCACCTGGCTCGGATACTAGCACCAGGCCTCTGTTTAGATTCAGAACGATTGCCCAAAAAATAAAGAAAAAAGAAGAAAATTTAATTTAGACTGAAGCCATTCTCACGAAAAGTAAGCTTAAAAAAATTTAAAGAGAAAAAAGAGAAAATGAGAACACGACAAACTTGAGACAAAGTAGAGAGATAAGAAATTGTCTCACCACCAAGAATTTATCTTTGAACTTGGTTGCCTAAGGCAGTATTTAGTTTAGAGAGAAACTTAATCACTGCTAACTCATCACGATGTCGCTGAAGCGCCTTCAAATCTAGTACAAGAGGCTGATGGAAATCAAACTCACGGAAGGTCCCCTTCAACTCAGAGTAGTAATGAGATAGAGAACGACCATTCTATTGCAGTAAGAATAACTTCTCATACAGACTTGTAACATGAGAAGTATTTTGCTCTTTGAAATATATCTCATTCAAAGTATTCCATATCTCTTTGGCAGTTGTCAGAAACATGACACTCGCATTGACATTCTCATGCATACTGCTAAGTAGACACGTTCTCACGCTGCAGTAACTGTTGGGTATTCTGCTTAACAAGAATCAATCTGACAACTTATCAAGATCACTGAGATATCAACAATCTAATTGGCCAGGTCGGCAATATCAGGTGGGAGGTTTTCCGTTCAATAGAACGTTCCTTAATTTAAGAACCACCTTTCAATTTCCTTCCTTGGTTTAAGCACCAATTAGACTGAATCCAAGTCAGTCACAATATACTGTAAAGTATATCCCCTGTATAAAGGATTTAATCCACTTATACAGTTTCACTTAGACTGAATCTAAGTCAATCTCGATATACTGTAAAGTATATCCCCTGTATAAAGGACTTAGTCCACTTATACAGTAATTGAAGTGAGGTACGCTTACAGCGAATCTCCTTAAGACAATTACGTCCCCCCGTACCGGTGCTAACGGGATAATGGACGCTGGTCTCCCAAGATACAACACTTCTTCACGTATTTGGACAGCACTACCAAATACCGTACGGTCGAACCGTAGTCAACCAGTACCTACACAGGATTAGCAAAACAGCGGTATAACGACAAATTTCAAATGAATATTTGTCTTACTCTTTTGGAGGAACACCCACTGTTGAGGACGTAGGAAGGTTGAAGAATTTTGGCAGAATCTCCTTTAGGAAGTAGCTTCGGATTCCCACTTCACTTGGAAGTCGCGGATTCCCACTTCGTTGGAAGTCACTTCTGGAAGTCGTGGATTCCCACTTCGCACTTCTGGAAGTCGCTCTGGAAGACGAGGAGTCGCACTTCGCCGGAGCCCAGTTCAGATCGGAGTCAGAACTTATAGAGAGAGAGAGAGAGTTCTTTCAGAAGAGAGAAAGACTCTGATATTTGGTGTGTCTGAGAATGACCCCTGGGGCGCTTTTTATAGCGCTCCGGAGGGGTATTCTCGTCCGCCAATTCCCAACAGTTGCGACGGTTCGGACAGAACCGTCGCAACCGACCAACCGCTCTGTCGGTTTTCCGACAGCGGTTGGCGAACGGTCGGATCCGTTCGCGCGGGCGCACCCGTTGGAGTTTCGAAGTTTCTCTTCCCCGCGGGCTGATTCAAAAGGAGAACCAGGTAGGGAATGGTCCAGGTCCAGGTCCAGGACCACGGACCACGGACCACGACCACGACCCAGGCCCAGGCCCAGGCCCAGGCCCGAGCCCGAGCCCGAGCCCGGCCCGGCCCGGCCCCGGCCCCGCCCCGGCCCCGGCACCGGCGCCGGCTCCGGCGCCGGCGCCGGCCGCCCGCCGCCGCCGCCGGCCAGCGCGGCGCGCGTGCGCGCACGTACGCATGTACGTGTATAGTTCCCTCCAATTCGCGCGCGAAAAACTCCAAGTACCCAAAGGGCACACCCTTTGGTCTCATTTTTTTCTCTATTATACCCCATGTACTTCCATCACATGGCCAATGTGGGACTAAATGCTTGTAGCTAAATTTAGTCCCTTTTTGGCTTTGAATTAGGCAATCTTTGGACTTGAATATCTCATTCATTCGAAGTCGGAATTGAACATGTAAATATACCACGTTCATCACAAATGGAAGGAGAACACACTCCAACCATCATCCGGTTGATTTGATCAACGGATCTCGCCATAATTCATCTCGAAGATTCAGCTTTATTTTCTTCAATTCCAACAGTAACTAGCCACTCAATCATCATAGGTAGTCATATCCGTTGCTGAAGGATCCTCTGTAAGATGTTTCGGTTTTTTCTGCGAGCCAACAAATAGGCAGAAAGTTGAGCCTATTGAATATAGTTGGCGTCATTGAGTTTCACAGTAGTAGCAAACATCTGTTTCAAAGTCATGAAATTGAAGGTATGCTTGATGTCTTCAGAAGATATAATAGCCAATAGTCAGGTAGACACGAGCAGGTAGGTAGACACACAATGGTAGTCACGGAAACATGAACATAAATGTTCAAACAAGACAGCACATAGTAGTATAGAAAATGGATGACCTCGACGAAGTTTATAGGGGCATCAAAAGGTCATCAGCAGCACGAAGAAGCAATAGGAGTGGTGGGGGAATTAAATGGTTCAGATTTAGTAGAGTTGGTAGATTTTATTTGATTTTAGATTTGAGTAGATTTGGTTGAGATTTAAGAGTTATTTGAATTAGATTTGGGTAGATTTGAGTTTATAAATAATTGCACGTATGGTACACGTATTGTAGGCTATATATAGTCATGCAATGAACTTTGAAGTTAATTATGAATTGATTAAAAATATGTTTTTCTATGAATATTTGTGTTGTTTCGAATCAGATGGTGAAGCCAAAATTAGGAATGTGATCCGTGATTATATTCAATCTCCAAATCTTGCTCTTCTCTAATTCTATCAAAATTCACACCACAAACCCTCAAACCCCCTCCATCCCGCATCAAGGAGCCTCACCGAGGTCAGAACATATAGCAAGGTCCCGACAAAGTCACAGAGGCGAAAAAGAGATGATGTGGCGAGGATAAGGAAAGATGATTTTATTGTGGTGATAGCAAGAAGGCTAAAGTTTTAGATTAAAATTTTTTTTTTTTGCTTTTGCAAACACGTTGAACAATGTGTTGTACTGTTCAAAACAATTCAGATTAATAGAACTAGAAAAAAAATAAAAAAAAGAAAGAAAAATAAGAAGAAGTTGGTGTAGATAGCTAGGGTTAGGATTTTTGAAAAAAAAAAGGCAAGGGTTAGGATTTTTTCTCTAATACCATATCAAAATTTAGAAGGAAATTTTTTGAGAGAATCGATAATTCCTCCCTCAACACTTATTATTTATAAATAATATACAAATATAACTCATAATACGAGTAGGACTCTAACAATAGAAACTCTTAATAAAATAAAGACTAAAATAAGAATTTCTAATAGAAAACTAACTAATCAAGAGTTCAACAGTTACATATAACTTCAGAGAAAGTCATTAACGGACATATGGAAGATGCATAAAATTTTCAATTGGAAACATAAGCAGCTAATTCTTAAGAAATTTTTATGTGAGCATATTTCAAGGAAATCCAAGCACATGCCCACACAAATATTACACAGGAAACAACATTGCTGATGTTAAGTTTATTTGTTTATGCATAACGTCTAGTGTCATAGGACCTTAAAATGGCTGGGGGGATTCAAGTATGCAAAAAAAAAGGAGGAGCAAAATACTGAAAATGAATACAAAAAGTAATCAATACTTTGCTTGAGTCCATGTTGGCCGTCCCATTTTTTTAAACCACCTCTTGACGCCACTACTCATTTTGCATCATATTTCCCATCTTCCTAATGAGGCACCTAATACCCAAAATAGGCATGTAGCCTTATTTTCTTGAATGCTGCACACTGTTTTGATTCATCGAAAACTAAAACAAAAAGTGGAAATTGTACAAATAGTTCATATAGAAGGCAACAATTGTGGGTTTTGGGTGTTTGTGATGTTTTGGGTGGGTTGGGGGTGGGGGTTATGGGGGGAGGGAGGGGTAGATTTCTAATGAAAAGAACTTAAAATTGGACCAAAAATGTAGCATTTTAAAGAAGAGATCAGAAAATATTTGTCACCTTGTTGGCGATCATGGCGATGAGGGCTGAGTTATTGACTCGGCTCTGAGCTCTGCTAGCCATCCTGCAAACCATGGGCGGACTCATTAGTGGGCTGGGCCGGGCTACAGCCCGGCCCATTTTTTTATATATAGGCGTAAACCTAATTTTTATTTTTGTTCTTTTTTATATATTGTGTTAGACCCCTTTCTATATTGGTTTTTTTTTAGCAAATTTATTCTTAGTTCCACTCCTGATTTAGTGGAGAATATGTTTTATTCTTTTGATAAATTCATATAATTCATAAGTATATGTTATAAAAAATTGCAGCCCACCCCAAAAAAATTTTCTGGTTCCGCCCCTGCTGCAAACAAAGTAATGAAAAGAGATAAGGATCCAATAAGGTCGCGGATCCCAACAGGATCGGATCCCAAATCCATTTGACACACACAGAGAGAGATCCGATGGGTTACCTTGAGACTGCAGAGAGAAAGAGAGGAATTTGATTTGTTCTTCACACAAGTTCACATGCGTTAATGCTATCTTTAATGTGTTTCCCATGAACCCTGAGAACGTTTACCATTACAAGGTTCAATTTTCATAATTGCCGGGCAAGATATTTGCTTTCTTAGATATTATATAGTATCATGACGAAGTATTTGCTATATTCTTTGTTCACAAAAGTTGTCTACTTTGGTTTTCCAAAACACAACTCTATTATATTCCTTGACCTAGACTGAGTCAGTTCATGCACCCAAAAGGGCTCAGTGGCCTTACCACTACCAAAGTAGACTCGGACCACAAACTAACTTCAAACAAGGCGGCAGAGAAAAACAACCAAAAACCCTTGAAGTTTTTGCTCCCCAAACTTGCTATAAATATGAAGCAACCCAACTTCCCTTGCCATCATCATCTCTGCAATTGCTCAGTTCTTCCAAACCTACACACACTCTTTGCTCTACACATCATCATCATCATCATTCTAACGAGCTTCACTGTATTCAACTTCTTCTTCCAGTTCTTTTGATCATTGGGAGGATGAGTTCCTTGAGAGTGTATGTTCTGCTCTTTGTGACTTTCTTCTTGTCTGGGCTAATGCAACTGGCTCATGGACAGACCACAGGGACAGCTCGCTCGGTGGATGGCAAGGCAATCGATCAGGGGATAGCTTATGTGCTCATGTTTGTCGCTCTTCTGGTTACCTATCTTGTTCATTGATTACAGATACGTCGAAAATCCCAAAGGGAGAGAATGAAGGCTATACATACATGTTCTTGTGCTTGGAAATGCACTTGAATTGTAACAAATTTTGATTTAATTGTTCTTACTTCTTCATAGAAGTGATATACTTTTTCCTTATATATGAAGTGTGTTTTTCTTAGATGTAGCCCTCAACGAAGGGCTATCGTTGTTGTAATCCACTTCATCATCGACTGTACTTGTATTGTTTGCTATGTCATTTTCTTCGAAAAGTATTGTAATGTTTTCACAGTTGAGGATCTTTCTTAAGCTTTCTCCTATTTTCTTTTCCTCTACTATTTCCCTTTTTTTATCGCCATCTCCATCATTACTTTTTTTTTCTTTTAAGAACTCCTCTTGTCCTCTTTTCCCTTTTCTCTCCGCCATCATCTGCCATAATTTTATCTTCAGTGGCTCCTCCATCGTCACTAAAATCCATTTTTACTCTTGCGATATCATCGTAATTTAATTTTCAGCGGCTTCTCCTTCATCAGTAGAATCATTTTTTTCTCTTGAAATAGAAAAGATGAAATTGGAGTTTTCAATCTCAATTGGATAGTCCAGAGAGATTTGAAGTTCGAAGTGCACGAGAAGCACACGGAAAAAGAATCATTAGTAGGAGAAGCGGTCAGTTGTTGACAGGCGCGTGGCGGCAGTTGACATCGGATACACAAGTACGCCAACAAAGTGTTAGAAATTTTATATTATTTTCTAAAGCATGCAATATCTTTACAAATTAATTAAGATAAATAACAATTATTCTAGAATGTAATAACAATTATAATTAAAAATAAAATAAAAGAATCAGACCTGGGGAATGCAGTCGCGATGTCGCTGCCCTAAAGGATCAAAAGCCCGTCTCCTTGTCCAAACGTTGAATCGATCTTGTCCCCTAACGGTAAAAGATCTCCCGGATTCACCAGCACTCAGCTCAGGACAGTGGGTAGAGGCTCTGCTCAAATGAAGAAGCTGCCCAGAAAAATGAAGAAAAAAATTCTTTTTAACACTGAAGTCATTCTCACGAAGAGTAGTCTTCAAGTTTTCTTTTAAGATGAAAAAGAACTGAGTTGTGTCTCTTGCTATTGAGTGAGGAGTCTATTTATAACCTTAAAACCTAGTTGTTGTAACAACTCTAACAGAAAATCTAAGCAGTTGAGATATTTTCTCAATTGATTTAGATTTTGAGACTTGGTCAAAGTTGACTTGGCAAAACAAAATTTGAAATGAAAATTTTCTTTTTATTTTAATTTAAAAATCCAACAGTCCCCCAAAAGTTTGAGTTTCAGGGTAGACGGAATAAAACAAATCAATAATAAATAACAATCAAATCACCAGATCATAAAATACGAGTGAAATGGGGCAACATTCTACTGTGAATTCGGGACAGGTGGACTACACCTGGAACCTTCCTTAGTGAATTCATCACCATCTGAGAGACATAGTGGATTACGCCTGGAACTAGCCTCTTTTACCAGATATTGATAGAATACTCACACAGTAAGTCTCCATCTATTGAGAGAGCGGGTTGAGCGTTAAAGGTCATGCTCACAATAAATGACTCATGAGAATTTCTAAGGTCAGCTCTGCCCCCCAACCGCGGCCATCACGGTTCCTCTCACGTAGGTAAGTCCTCCAAGGGAACTACAGCTGGATAGTATACCCTCCACACTACATGCGTTAGACTTATTAAGAGTTAAACTTATCCTTACTTAGCTGTATCATAAGAGCATCTCACCATAGAGAAGGGGTAGTAGCGTACATATAGTATAAATATATTCGAGTTGATACTCCACACGAGTTTCACCAGTCCAGCTTGTTACTACCACATTGAACCTCTTTCATGGAACCAGCTGCCAATCAAGTAGGTTGGGTTCCCGTTGTCGGTGAACTCTACTATGGGTTTAACCCTATCCCCCTTAATGAAACTAGGACTATACTCCTAGAAAGACCTTTCATAAGAATGACTTTATATTTTTTTAGGGTCAAAAAAATGGCTTAACAGCCTATTATTTTCAAGTGATGACACCCTTCATGACCACATTATTATGACTCTTGACATCTTTTATTAGACCTATAAAGTCTTTGGGTAATTGTCAAAATCTCCCCCATTAGGAATCATAAGGTTTAGTTATAAAGTTTTCCTTGTAGCCTTAATTTCAAACGAACAAATTACACCATAATGATTTTTGAAAGCATATATACATTGTATTTGACTATTCAAATATTTAAGGTATATATGTCTATATTTATATGCTAAAGAATAGTCAAAAAATTTATGTTTATCAATGTCACAGAATGCACAATTAGAGTCAAAGTTTAAAATTAACATGTAATTCAAATATATTTAAAAAAATAGTTTAAGCATGTACTTGATCAAAACATTAAGAACTATACATGTACTAGAGAAAAATATTTATTATCCATTCTATTCATTTATTAAGACATTGATGATGTCGCAGAAGAGATTTGATATCTTATAAGATGACTGTAAATTGATTCCTTACCCCATAGCAAAACATCCTAATTTGCCTTGTCATTTATATTATTAATAGTATTCGAATTTTCATCTTAAGCAAATCACCATTGTCTTAATTTAGTGATTAGGATATAAATATAATTTTTCCTTTGTACATGCAGCATGTTCATGCTTTCATAAATAATACATGCATATAATGTATGCATTATAGATCTTTTTGTTTTGAAAATTATTCATAATTTAATTAACAACGAAAATTATAATATTCTCTCTAAAAAAAAGTAAGCTCTTTTAAAGAAATGTTTGAAGTGTATGACTATGTAAAATATAGCAATCATTTAATATATTATAAAATGATGTACTTATAATTTCAATATATATACACACATAATTTCATGAATAATTTAAAGTTTAATATTTTCTGCAACTATAAGAATATTCTCATACTTAAATCATGAAAACACTTAAGTAGGAGGTGTATAAATTTTTTAGTTTAAAATATATTTTTAAGAAATATAATAAGTTACATCAACATATGATATTTTTTATTTAATATAGCTTCAATAATAAATATCTCATTGAATAAAAGCTAATAGTCAATGGAGAAAATATTTTTACTTATAACTTAATTTTGAGAAAATTTATTTATTACTCTAGATATTAAAATATATAACTTTTCAAATTTTAAGAAATGTAATAAGAATCTGATTTAAAATTTCTAACCAAGAATCTTGACCAATTCTCGACAATTAAAACTATATTTAAAATATCAAAATAGATATTTAATTTATCTCTAAACTTAGTTAGCGAGAAATTATAGTCTGTAAGGTCAAAACTGAAATCTGATTTCTAAAAAGTCTAAATAGGATCAAATCCAAACTTGATAATTATAAGGTAAGGGTAATGTCTAAAATAATAATGAGATTAGGAGGTACTCTATTCATCTCAATTATAATACTAAATTATAGAAAAATTATTCATTTAGGCAATCTAACTTTATTAGATCCCAATTAAAGTTAGATGGGGAACAAAATCGCACATGGCTATTCATCATCCTGTACATGGTTAGGATTTCAATTCTAACTAATTTATCATGGTCCGATTATTATTTACATTAGATTCAAATATGAAAGATAGTTAAACCTCGAATCAACCATAATTTATAATCAGGCCTAATTCTAAATAGATTCGGGTATGTCCAAATGGTGATAGAATAAGGGTTATAATCTAAACAATATCACTTCTAAAGTTATGGTGAAAAAATGTAGATGATATATTTAATAAAGATTTTAGAATATTGGGTTAGTTAAAACCTCAATTTTATCAGACTAATTGGCCAGGTCGGCTTAACTCAGGTAGGAGGTTTTTTCGCTCTTAGTATTCCTTAATTACAAACATATTGAGTACTCTTTCTTGTTAAACACCAATTAAATGAAATTTGAGGAAATAATTCACCCTTTAATTTATTATCCTATTGATCTAAAGATACTCAAAAGCCTGTGCCTATTTTAGCTACATTAAGAATGTACAAA